>JBBPBS010000235.1:548023-602740 GCA_037974835.1 Cicer judaicum | reverse complement strand
AATTCGAGGGGGTCTGTGTGGTGGAAGGATATTTTTGCGGGAAGAGTTCGTATTGAAGAGGAATGGTTTGATAAAAAATTGTTTTAAATTATTGGGAATGGGAGTCATACTTTGTTTTGGAGGATCCATGGTTGGTTGGTGGGGTCTTGCGTGAGAAATTTAGTAGGTTATTTCATTTGTCTTTGCAACAAGTAGGAAAATGTAGAGGTTATGGTAGAGATGTTGCGATGGGAGGGTATTCAAGGGTGGAGATGGCGGAGGCAACTGTTTGCATGGGAGGAGGAATTAGTGGAGCAATGTAGGATTTTATTGGCTAACGTTCAGTTGCAAGTGAATGTATCTGATAAGTGGTCACGAAACAATACGCAAAGAATCATATTCGATAAATGAGACATATTATGTACTACGGGAGGAGTTTATCGCTAGTATCAACACACCTCTATTTCAAGACCTAGTGTGACATCCTTTTGTCCAAGCAAAAACATCATTATTTGTGTTGAGGTTGTTTCAAGATTGGTTGCCTACAAAGGAAAATTTATTCCGTCGAGGAATCATTTATGTGGAAGATCAACAATGTGTAGCAAGTTGTGGGGAAGTTGAACCAGTCAGTCATTTGTTCTTTGTGTGCCCTCTTTTTGGATCCAATTGGTATGGTGTTTTGAATTGGTTTGGACTATTTCTTGTATTTCATAAGGATGCAAACAACCACGCTAACCAATTGGATGACCTTTTTTTTTTTTATGCGGTCGTGTAACGCGTCAAATAATTAATTTAGTTTGATTTGCGGTGATATGAGCAATTTGAAAATCAAGAAATTAGGTGGTTTTTCATTCGCATGTTTTGAATGCAAATCTTATTATTGAGCATGTCAAATTTTAGCATAGAGGTGGATCAAATTGCATGTAAAATAATTTTTTTATGGGTATAACCAATGGTCCTCTCAACTCTTGGAGTACATTGGTATCGCTTGAGGTTAATTCTTACTTCTTGTTTGAGTAATTTAGTTTGTATTTCTACTTTGTTTTGGTCATACAATAGAAACGTTGTAAAATTTATTTTGTTTTCTCTTTAAGCACTTCTTGTGTTTAGAACGTTTCTTAAATATATTTATTTTTGGCTTGTTAAAAAAAAAATTATTCTGGAATAGCTGAGTTAAGTTTTTCGATATATATTCAAAATCTTTGAACAATTCAATATTTTTATACTTAAATATGTTCAAATATTAAAAAAAAAATTAAATTATTAAATTTTTCGATACATAAATATTTTTCAAAAAACTTAAATTGTCATAGTTTTTTAAAATGAGTATTTTTGTGGAATAGGAGAATTTTTAATTACTTTTTTAAAATAAAAATCAGAGACAAATCTAAAATGAATAAAGTTGGGTAGTTTTGGTTTTAGGTATAATGGTAGAGAGTGGGGCAATTTTTTCTGAATAAAGTTGGGTAGTTTTGGTTTTAGGTGTGACTCTCCAATTTAATTGGAATAATGGACCCAATACTTCCTAAGAGAAAGCGATGGCCTGATTGAGAGATGGGCTAATGGACCCAATACTTCATAAGAGAAAGCGATGGCCTGATTGAGAGATCGGTAAATGAGAAAAATTGGACTTTGTTAGATTTGTATCTATGTGATTGTAAAAAATTTAATTTTATTATTTTCATTAAATGCTCCAAAATTGTATTCCTACATCAAAAATTTGGTAGTAAATTTTTTTTCTAATAATCTGGTGAACAAATTAATTTTATTGAAAAGTTTATCTACAAAAACTCTAATATATAAAACTTTTTTTAAATTATTAAAATATTTTAGATTTTTAAAAAATCAAAACTTTCCGTAGTGCTAATTTGTGTATTAGAAATTTCGTTGATAAAATTTTCGATAGTTATTGCTTTAAAAATGACTAAAATTAAGAAGATAAATAATGGTAGTGTAGAATTTTAACTTATTTTAAACCTGTATCATAATTTTTTATTTTTAAATTGCTTTTTTTTTGTCTAATTATTTTTAGTTACTTTTTTTTATATATTCTTTTAAACCTGTAACATTGCAGAAGGAAAAGGAAAAGGAATAAAAGGTAAACAAATAAAAATTCTGATTACAATTAAATTAGTGTTGCCAAAATGAAAGTAATTAAAATGTTTGATTTTTTTATTTGTAAAATTATTTAAATAGTATAAATAATTTAAAATTAAATTGAAAAGAGTACATCACAATAATTTTCTACACTATCATGTAAGTTTTAAGTCATAGTCACATCATCAATATTAAAGCTCAAATTAAGAAAGAAAACAAATGTCAATAATTTTAAAATAAGAGACAAAAATTACAGATTTACTAAAATAAAAAAATTAAAACTATTATTAAACTTATTAATTATGGACACATGTATATAAAATTATAAATAAAACTTGAAGCTTAATATATATAAATCAATTAATAAAATAATGAATACTGAAAACAGTTGGGTAGAAGAGTTTCGTCATATAATTTTACCGCAAGAGGAAGGCTCCAGTTTAAGGTAGGACCCCAGAAATGAGTGGTTTTCGGGCCCATAGGACTGTTCCAAAACGAGCGGAGGGTGTTCATTTATCTTCTTTTATAGAGCCTGCAGACAGATTGGAGAAATAAATGCTGCTTATTTTTCTTTTCATCAGATACGTACAATAGTTAAACACCAAATTTACTTCTTTTTAATTTTTTTTACGGAACTTCTATTTTGATATGAACTTTATTTTGAGATGGATATATGTTATTTCAAGTTTGCTATTCCCACGTGGTTGGATGCAAGAATCGAAACATGATCATGTGTTATTTGAATTGGATTGTCAAACTTTTGATGGATGATTTTTCTTTTTTTATAAATCAATATTAGCGGTTAATTAGTTAATGGAAAAATAAAAAATATTAATAATAATCATCAAATCTTTGATTTTCTTTTCAATACTCATTTGACGTCTTTCAACTCATCAATAAAATTATATGGGTGAGATATAGTTTGGTTTTAAGTATTTTTCACTGTAACTAATTTTTCGTAATTAATTAAATTTACTGTCGTCTATGCTATGTTGTAAGTTTTACGGTGATTCATCATTTTAAAAAAAAAAATTCATTTGTTATATTTAACCCCATTTAATTTACTACCTTCATGTATTGATTAAGATTATGATGCTTAATGAAATGAATTAAATTGATTTTTTTAAAAAGATGTATTAATATATAATTACTTCTTGCTTCTCGATTTTAAATAAAGAAGTACTTATATATTAAATATAACCAAAAGTAGAATAATATATTTATGATGTCTATTATAAATATATTTTTCAATTTGGTTTGTCGGTTACTTTTTTTTCAAAGAACAAGTTGCATAAAGAATGCTTTTGAAAATCCATATAGTTAACTTTAAAATCAAAAGGAGAAGGAGTATGTGATTAAAACATTCAAAGAAATTAAAAACATAGCATAATTATTTTTTTTAATAGTTCTCTATGCCTATTTTCCTATCCCTCCTTGAATAAAATGAAGCCAACCATGTATAAAATAGAAAATAAGATAGATACAATATGTTAACGAAGATTCAATCTATTCTTCATCATTGTATTAAATTTCTTCATATATGGATTGGTTACTATTGCAATTTTGAAATTTAATAGGTAACCGTATAAATAATAAGTAACAAGAAATTATACAATACCTGCAAATTGTGATATGATTTAGGAGCTCAGTTCAAGCTATCTCGTAGATCGATTTGGTTTAGCTCCAATTTGAACGGCAAAAGTACATGCTCTAGTAGCTCACATAAACTACTGCGAAAACCAAAAGAAATAAAGCCAATCAAGATAAGGACAATATGCAAGCCAATTTAACTATCAGATCATGATAGCTACCTAACCTTCGGGGTAAAGATACCAAATTATCCCTGAATATTAATTATACGTTATTACCCCGTAGAAGCCTCATTTTATGTTTTAGTATTTGAAAAAAATTTGGAACGCCAATTTAGTATAAAAGAAGGGGTTTCTTTTTAGTGTTTAAAAATAATTGTTTATGACTAATAAGTTGAGAAGTGATATTCATCATATAAGAAAAATTTATTTGAAAAATTGATTTATACAGTGAAACTTTTAAATTAAATATATCAGTTTTTTAAATAGTTTTTTTTCTGTTATATGTTTTTTTATATTCATTTTAATTATTTATTGGAAATTATAAATAAAATGAGATAATAAAGGTTAAAAGTATTGTAAAAAGATATAAATTGTTTTATTACAATGAAAATAATTTATTTATTATTTTAATAAGTGTAAATAATTTTAAATCGACAATTAAAAAAATCTATGAAGTAACTTTTTTAGTTATTAAATTAATATTTTTTTGTATACATTAAAGTGAGCTTTTACTCTCTCTTTTTTCTTTTTTTTCTCTCCATAATACTCTCCTGACCATCACAAAAGAGACTAAGGATATGGTTTTATTTATAAAAATTACATTTATAAAACTTAATTTGATAAATTTATTAGTCAATACGTAAATGGTTCACCTTGAACTCATGTTTAAATGTCATCTAAAATTTTAACAGTGAATGACGAAATTTCTCAGAAAATATAAGTAAATGATTTTTTTTTTCTATCATTGCAATAGAAATAGCGACTTAATTGATGTCGATTTGATAAGTTTAATTTTGAGAAACACATTTATTTTTTATTCTTAATTTTATCGAACCAACATCGATTGGGTCATTAACTCAGTCATAAAGATTAGATTAGCGGTTAAGTCATAATTTTAAAGAAAGTCGTCAATCATTAGTATAATTTCAAGTAGTTTTTAAGCATTAAATCACAATAAACTATTTATGAATGTGGTTCGTTGTAGAATTTGTCCAATTCATTTGATAACAAAATTCGAAAACTTTGTTTTTAAATTAGAAAAGACAAAACACGAAAGTATGACTTTTTTTAGTATCATTTAAAAAAAATCCAAGTCCATGAGATTTCATCTCAATGATAAAAAAATTGACTTTCTAACCTCAAGGGATGTAATTTGAATACCATCTAAGACAATTGTAAAATAGTCATCGGTGTCAAAATTATTATTAATTTTCCTTTCCCCAAATTTTAAAAAAAAATTTCAAACAATCCTAATTTGAAAAATTACACTAAAATATCCAATTCCTTAGGATAAACACTAGGTCGCATACCCAAGATGTAATCATGTGAAGGACATGACTGTTTTTTTTCTTCAAAACTTTAGTACTAGGTCGCATCTCCACTCCCCCTGAATGTGACCATTTACTATCATTATTTTATTTGGAAATATTATAAGGATCCACCTTTTAACCTCCTTCTATTTCTTTAAAAAATATGAAAAGTTAATTAAAAATAATTATTCATTTAATAATTGTACTTAATAAATTAAAATTAATAACAATATACATAAAAATTTCATAGATTCTAGTAATATTTGGTCAATGTTGTTGATTATGATATCTGAATTTTTTTGAAGAAAACCATAGCATAGGGACATTGTTTCTCTTGTAATCCTTATTGATTGCAACAATCATGTGATGTTTGGGTAAGAAGACTGCCTTTGAATACTGGATCTAAAATTGAATCTGAAGACTAAATTTGAAGCACGTCTTTGAATCCCTTGAATGCCTCTAATGTGCACAAATTCAACATGCCTATAAATAGTTCATATCAAGGTAAAATTAACTTTGAAGAGATTGTTCAAATCATAAATTTAAAGCCCACAATCTGTTGATCAAAATGGTGCAACACACTCCGAATTTTGCTTCTAATATGCAGTCTCTAATGTTGCACTAACTCTGAAGTTTCAACAAGCTAATTTGCCCAATGCCATGAATTCAAATTCATGCAATTCTTCCTTTGGCTATCATTATTCAAGAAACACAACATCTCACTCCAATAAGAAAGTCAATGTCTCTGATGGAAAGTCAACAACTAAAATTGAAAGAATTACGTATGAAAGAAGACTTAGCCGACTAAAAAACTTTTGAAGATCCAAGAACAACCCAAAATCATTTCAGCTCAAATCAAGCAAGAGTATGAAAGAAGATTTTGAAGTAACAATATCAATTATAAGGAAGGGAATTTGAATTATAATTGCCCCTTTTAAAAAATTCTTGTTAAAAACTAAAATGTTTAACTTAAGATTGATATTGGTTATAAACGAAGAACGTTATTGGTTAGTGAAAAAACAACAATACTAACTTATCTATATAAAAATTGATTATAAGATAAAATGTAAATAGAGATAAGGGAAGAGATATCACACATAGATATATCCTGGTTCACTGAATACAGGTTACATCCAGTCCTAACAATTGTGAGATTTTCCACTAAGTGCTCAGAGCAAGATCGTTCTTGGTTTTCACGCAACATTTACAGATCAATCTTGTTTTGTTACAAAGTACTACCTTTCTACCTAGAAAGGATTTCCGTAGGTTACCTTACACTATTTTAGAAAGGATTTTTGCAAACTACTCAAGCTATTTCAACAATATAGCCTTGAGTTACAAAGTAATGATTTTGAGATTGTTAGAATATGAGTATGCTCAACTCGTGTTTGAGAATAAATTCTAGATTTTAGAACTCAATAGAAACTAATTCTTATATCAAACTAAGAACATAAATGTAACTTAGAAATGATTGAGAAGCTCAAGAGGATTCGAGAATGATTGAATGAGTGATGTATTTCTTTGCACTTTAAGCTCTAATTTGTTCTTCTTCTTGAGGTTTTATTTATAGGCTTCAAGAAGGCTTATGACAACTCATTTGATTGTTGGAAATAGTACAATTGTCATGAGTAAGTGAGTGGATAAAGGCCATAAAATAAAATTGTTCTTGCTGAAAACAGGAATGTTTTTGTAAACCAATAACGATCTTTGATTTTGCCTTGAGATGAGCTGAATTTTTATATTATCTTGACAATTGTCTAAAGTTATCCCATGCCTTGAATCACGTGTGCATGTCTGTTTGAAAGTACAATAAAAGTGTCATTTTCAACCTATCAGCATTGTACTTCAACTTGCTTAACTTGGAGAATGTTCTTGCTTTATGAATTTGTGGAGCATAGTCTTTTGCCTTCGAACCTTGCATTTGATTGATCCTTGTATATTTCAATGCATAGTCTTTTTCCTTTGAACCTTGCATTTGATTGATCCTTGTATATTTCACTGCATACTATCAAGAATGTTCTTCGTTTCTCTGAATTAGCTTTTTTTTTTTTTTTTTTTTTTTTTTTTTTTTTTTTAATATGACCAGCTTTGTAATGCTTGGAACCTATCTTTGATTAACACACTCAAATACATATGTTAAATACCAAAATACTTAGAATCATAATTAGAAGTCTTAACTAACATTTGTTTAATTATCATCAAAATATTAATTTGGGATTTTTTCTTAACAAGCTCTCCCTTTTTTATGATGACAAACTTGTAATTCAGATTTTAATTTTGATTATAATAATAATTATAGAGAGCTTTTTAGTTAAAAACTCCCTCTCAATATATGCTAATCATTTGAACCAAATTATAATTTTCATTAATATATCAATAATGATTTGATCATACAAATGGTTCAAAAACCAAAAATACAGAAGTAATCATACAAAAAAGACTTCTAATCTACTTAAAATCTAAAATACCTTATTTCCCTTTGTCATGGAAAAAATTAATGTGAGAATAATAATAGCCAAATCAGAATGACAGTGATGGGGAAGACCCCTAAGATGATGGAGATAGGGATGATTGTTGTATTTTTGGAAAACTTGGAGAAGGATTAGGCATGAGAGGCTCAAGACCAAGCTATGGAACAAGCTGCTTAGCCATCCAGTCCCTCAAAATGGCTTGCTCTTTGTCCTGATGTGTTTGTCTAGCAATGATAGTCTAAAGAGCAGCAAATATTTTGGGGATTTTCTTGTAGATCTTAGATGTTTCCCTTTCCATTTTTGTCCTTTTGAATGGACGTTGCAGTGGTATAGAATGTGGACAAGGTGGCAAATGAAGTGTTAATGTGAGGAATATAATTTGTAGGAGTATAATGATGAGGCATTGATGGACCAGTAATGTCTAAATCTAGAAAGACCAAATATTGGCTTTTTCCAAAAATGACATGTTTTTTGTGGTGACACAAACGTTGGTGACATCAAAGAGTTGTGTTGTATTTGAAGTGGAGGACATATATCACTTTGTAACATAGGAGTAGTGAGATGTTGAGCAGTAGGAGCTGTAGGGGATACCTGATCTATAAGTGGATTTAAATTTTGTGGAATAGTAGGAGGTGGAGAACCTTCTTCACAATTTTGTTGAGGGGGATAACGTTTTTGTTGTGAGGGTTTTTCAACATTGATTGTAATGGCAGAAGTGCAAGCATACCTTTTTCTTTTAATGGTAGGTTTAGTAAGTGTAGCTTTTGGTGAGGGTGGGATGAAGGGAATTTGTTTCATGTGTGAAATGTTCTTTGAGGAAAATTTTGATATCATAATGTGAGACGATTTAGTCAAAGGGATATTAAAATATCTAAATTTTTTTTTGGAGAAAACCATACCATAGGGACATTGTTTCTCTTGTAATCCTTATTGATTGTAGCAATCATGTGATGGATTATCAGATAGGGCAGTTTTAACTTATTGCGATGAAGAATATGATAACTGACTAAAATTTCATTATCATACACAAATTCGTGACTGCCACAATGAGGAAGTATAGAATTTTGACTTATATTGTTAAAGATTTTTGGAAGGGGTTTTAGGTCTACTAAGAAGAAGTTTGTAGACCCAACAATAAACAACTCTTGAAACAGTTCCTCTTTGTAATGTTTAAGGTTGAATACCAGATTTTTCCATAAACTTTTGGTCCTTCAAATGACAGTTGAAGAATATCAGCAAGAATGAAATGGTTCATACGTATTTCAATGCTCTTCAATTTATCTACAAAGGCTTCAACTTTACAATGAAATGCTCATATGACATCAGGGTAATAACAGTCAAGTTATTCCATCTAAGAGCATCAGTGTGATGCTTAATGGAGGTTCCTTCATATTGTAGGCTTTCAAAAATGAAAACCCAACCAATGGCAATAGGTCTATGAGCCCATTTTTCATGATTGAGTTTTTAAAAGTTTGGAAGGAATCAAGACAGGAATGAAGATTTTGGAGGAGGATGTTTTAGTTGAGGATTTTATGGTTGCTAGTTTGGAAGATTTTCTTGGTTCTATGTTTGAAGTTTTGAATGGAGAACATTCTTGGGTTGAAGGTTTTGACGGAGAACGTTCTGGGTTTGAAGGTTTCTTTTTTGGTTTTTCAATTTCTTAGAAGCTAGAAACTGAGAAAGTGTCGAGGAAGAGTTGGATTTAGGAATCTTTGTTTTACTTTTAAAGGGAGTGGATTTGGATGAATTCACTTTGGAAGGAGATTTTTGAAGTTTTGGGGATTTTTAGGGTTCGAAGGGTTATGATGAAGTAGCAGATTTTGGTTTGGGAATCTGTGGTAGGGGTTAAAGTTCATACTCATCATCATAAATGGTATAAATTATTGTGTCTATGTTTTTGGTTTTGGTGGTGCCAAGACTCGCATTGATCTTCTTTTAGAAGATGAAGTTCTTGAACTAGGGTTGAGAGATTTATGAAGATGGGGTGGAGCTTGACTGATCGAAGGAGCAACACATTGATATAATGGAGGAAGAATGTTGGCAAGTGGAGCAAGTGTTATAGGTTATGGGCTTGATGTCAAGGGCAAAAACATATAGTCAAATAATGTTCTCTCTAAAGACGAATATGGAGGTGTTGGTCTAGGTGGAGGTGATGGTGAACGTGTTGGTGAGCTAGGGTTCTTGTGTGTTGCATATTTAGTACGAGCCATTTTTGACAGAAAATGGGAGTTAAGGATGAAGGGGACAATGAGATCAACTTTTGCAGAAGAAAGTGTGAAGTTGTGGTATAGTGGAGAAAGATGAACGATTTTGAGCTTTTGTAGTTTGTTTATGAGTGGAGAGAGTTCCATGCGTGTGATTTTATTGATTGGGCATACATTATTGGGAAGGAGGATAAAGGTGATGATGTGGCAGTGATATGCATGGGTAGCCATTAACTTTTGGTGAGTGGTAGACAGTACAACTTCAAAAAGTTGATTTTGAATTTTTCTTCATGATGAAAATGAAGAATGTTCTTGAGTTATTTGTTACAAACAGACTCAAAACGGAGAGGGTTCTTCGTTATGACTAAAATGTTCTGGTTTCATTTTTAACGATTATGAGTGGGGTTTTTTTTTAATGATTTTTAATTGTTCTTTGATTGAATTAAAGTTTTCTTCAACAAAAGGCTTTATAAATATGTCAGCTAACTGATTCTTTATATCAATAAAAATTAATTCAATTTCCTTATTCACATGATCCCTAATAAAGTAATGTTTTATATAATAGTATAAAAAACCGAAACCAATTCCATAAATTTTGACTACTTTGATTTTTTTACCATACACATGAACGAAGGTTTGAATCGAAGAGCAAATGAATCTAAATCTTCTCGTTTACTGCTGTGATAGCCTTTTTTTGTCATTACATAAATGAATTAAATTTAGTAACACAAGTCTCATAGATAGGTGAAATAATTTAATACTACAATTTCGCTTTACATCCTTATCTGTTAACTATTACTATATTTACATACGCCAAGTTATCGTGATCACCATACGTGGAATTTGTATCAGACGAGTCAATAACCTAATATGATAGCCACTTGGGATCTTTTCAAACTAAATAAAAAAAAAGTTAAGATAGCCACCTATTTTGAACAGTTATTATTATTATTATTAATTTTTTTTTTAAAAAAAATTGTTGAGGTGCAAAAGCATATATAAATCATTGAAATTTCAACCATGCTTTCACTCTAGCAATCAAATTATCATTTGCGGGATCTAAAAAATACCATTAACAAGAAGAAGACAAAAAGGAGATAGAACCAAAACTTGTTATAAAATAGAACCAAAACTTTTTATAAATCAACTAACAAAGAGCAAGATAAGAATAGAGATAATATGAGTTTTTGTATAATTCTATTTTTAAGTTTGTATTACAACGTGACCTTTATAGGATTCTGTAAGACCCGTAATTTTAAATCCTAAGTTATGAAATTTTAGGGTATTTTGTGTGGAATTTCTTAGGCTGTTAGCCCAGTTTTTGGTATTGAGTGAGTTAAATGCCAAAAATATATTTTTGGAAATTGGATTAAAATTATTTGTCGGAAAATAATTTACTTCTTTTACGAAGGATTTAACACCGGGCAATTTTGTTAAAAATATCTCGGGTTGCTGAAAATTGTACCGATCAATTGAGTTGCGACGAGAGTAGATATTTTTATTAAATTAGATTACGAGGGGAATGAAATGATGGGGGTAAGAGTTGTTAGATAATTGTTGGTTTTATTTTGATTATAATATATATATATATATATATATATATATATATATATATATATATATATATATATGTTTGTGTGGAAGGAAAAAGAAGGGAGATAAAAAGGAAATAGAAATAGAAAGAAGGGAAAAGGAAAGGAAAGAAAAAACATAACTCCCTTCTTCCTCCATTTTTAGCAACTAGAGATATTTTTATCAAAATTTGCCCGATATTAACTTCTTCAAAAAATACTTTTAATCGGGTCTCAAAATTTATAAATAAATATATGCATATATTAAACATATTACAAACTCTTACAAAATATATTTTTAGTACTTAATTCTCAAAATAAGGTAAAATTGAGTTTAATGTCACATCAATTAAATACAAAATATACCAAAATATATATATATTAGAATTTAAAACTAAGGTCTTACAATATATTTTATAGATCTCTATGAAATGTTTGTGCCACCAAGGATATGACAAATAATCTGTATTTGCATAACCAATTAATTATAATTTGGTTGCTTTGGAATTAAACAAACCCATGTCTATTGTACCACTAAGGTAACCAAATATATGCTTGACTTTGTTTCAATGTTAAGTGTAGGTGAAGAATTATCTTGCCAAGAGATTGAAAAAAATTATATATCAAGACGTATGTAATTAGCAAGATACATTAATACTTTGATCGCATTGAAGTATGATACTTTAAGACCAAATAGTTATTCGTCCTCTTTTCTAAGAGTTCCTATGATATTTATGTAATCAATACCCACAACAGTTATGCCAAAATTATATTGTAACATTTAGATAAAAATACACGAATCAATTAAGACATGCTTATATCTCTCCCTTAAAAAATATTCATTAGGACATGTTTATTTTCTTTTTCGTATAAACATCCATTTGTATCCAACTAGTTCCACACCTTCAGGTGTTCAAACTATAGGTCCAAAAATATTTCTCTTGGAAAACAAGTTTAGTTTAACTTCAATATCAAATTTCCATTTTGGCTAATCATCTCTTTGTCTAGAATCCTTAATTGACCTTGGTTCATGACCCTCGTTATCATTCTTCACAAGAAAATTCACCAACTATCACCTTCTCTGGTGCGTCATCTAGACTCACATAGTGCCTCATAATCAAAATTGATTAGAATAATTTTCTGTTGTGTAGTCAAAAGGTTAACAAAGTCATCACGACATGTATTCATTTAAAGAAGATCATACTCTAGATCATGTGTCTGAGAAATACTAGAAGGGTTTCACGTAAGATCAAATGCTTTTTACATGGCTTCTCTCTTCATTACCTTATGATGTTCTTCCTCATGTTCTTGGATGCTTGCATGCGTTCATGCGTTCAATGTTTGGGACAAAATTCACAAACACTTCAATTCAACTCAATTCTTACGGCTCGAGCTCACCAGCTACAATTTGAGCTCAACAAAAAAGAGCTCAAAACCACTAATAAATCCACTAGATCTATTTATGAATACTTAATTTGTATCAAAGCTGATATGGATTTGTTAATTGCTATTGGTGGTTATGTTATAGATCAAGATCATCTTGATGTAGAATGTGCAAAAACATGAGTGGGGCAGGGGGAGGCGGGATGAATTGTGTTTTTCATTATCAAAATCTTCTTTCCAAAATGCAGATTCAAAATACATAAATCAAATAAAAAGATCAAAGACAAAAAAAAAAAAAAAACAAAGTAACAAGACAAAGGGAGAAACACCATTATTTATACTGGTTCACTACCAATGTGGCAGCTACGTCTTCTCAACTTCCAACCAGAAACCTACAGACTGTTGAGGCACTACAACACCTTGACCCTACAAGTCGTTGAGGCATAATAACTACTATTAGGTTGGGTTAAAGAGGGGTGGCATTGGGTTATGTTTTGCTTCTTCTAAGCGGGTTAATTACAATAAACTTCACAGTGAAACATAACACTAAACACTAGGTAATATAAAGTTGAACGAATGCGTTTGCTAATTCTGAAACCTTGAATTCTGAATACTTAGAGAATTGAGTTTGTAAGGTTTTATGAGTTGTTGTGTTGTGTGTCTTATTCTTCAAAATGGATCTCATTGGGTTTTAATATAGTCCCAAAAAAAATTTGAACGTATCTTTCTTGTGCGAGGTCAACATAGATCTTCAAAAATAATAAACTTTGATAGATACAATTTGGGAACATGATCGTTGAAGCTTGATGAATTCCATAACGAATATTCAACCAAATCTTATAGAATGATTATGTGCGAACATGTCTAGATAGCGCTTGAAAATAATTCTCCTTGAATCTTTTGAGCAAATCTTTCATGTGCAAAACAAATCTTCAACCAATTTTTCTAAAATGATTATGTGCGAGAATGTCCAGATAACGTATGAAAATAATTCAACTTAAATGTTTCGAGTGGATCTTTCTTCAACGAGGTCAACCTAGATCATTAAAAAAAATAAACCTTGATAGATATGGTTTGACAATATGACTTGTGAAGCTTGATTAATTCCAAAATGAATCTTCAACGAAATCTTATAGAATGATTCTATGGGAGAATGTCTATATAGTGCTTGAAAACAATTCACCTTAAATCTTTATTTGTACGCGTGTTTAACAATAGTGGGATTATATTAGACTATATTTTTGGACCATCAGAGTTATGAAACAACTCAGTCATCAATAAAGTGTTGATTTTCCATTAGAGCCGTTGAATTTCTTCATTAGAACATAACTTGATAATCGAAATTAGATGTTGTGTTGCTTGGTTTAGATAGTCAAAGGCATAACCATATGACCTAAATTAGTAACATGGGCAATGTCACCTTGTTGCATCTTCAGAGTATGTTGTGTATCAGAGGCAACATCTTGGAGCAAGTTGTAGTCTTCAGAGCGAACAAAACTTGAGATTTAGACTTACTATAGTAGGCTCTTCAGAGGCATGCTAAACAGAGACATGATTTAGTCTTTAGAGGCAGATAAGCAGACACTTTAGAGGTACACTGGACATACGCTTCAGAGACAGATGTGCGTAAACAATAACACTGGACTTACTATTGTGTTGACTTTCTTTGACTTCATTTAAATTTGATGGCTTCGTTTCCTCTAACATCTTTTTTTTATGTTATGTCTTTGTTTCCTTTGACATCTCCACATCATGTAATATCTTCCTATGATATCAATTCTCCCATTTAATGGTTCCATTTACTACACACTCAATGAAATCACTAGTGCAATAGATTGTTCTCACAAAGTACTTTTGTTATTATCAAAATATGATGAAGGAATTGTTCCTAGAACTAACGTAGTTCCAAAAAATGTGATTCTAGATGGACTAATATAGGAATATAATTCTTTTTTTAATGATGATACATTCACACTTCGACCCGTCCGAGGTTGAGGTTGTTGAAGCACTTGTTTTAGTTCAAGAAGCGCATTTTGAAAAATTTCGCAAGAACTATCAAACTCTAACGTCCAAGTAAATTTTGTGCAATCAAATGTTGTGCCTCCAACTAATACTACTAATGATACTAATCAGTCCCTCAGAGTTGAGCACTATAACTTTAGAAGTGGTAGTTGTTGCTTCAGTCGAGAAAGAGGACATGGTTGTGGCTTCTTTCGTCTTGAGTGCCAAATCTGTAACAAAGTTGAACATGACTCATGATGTTGGTAATGTTTTGATCCAAACATGTCGCTAGGCTTTCAACCTAATCCCTAATTTCATCATCCACATCCTATGTATCCACCACATGTGCGATCTACTGCATGTTTTTCTCTTGCACTATATTCGTCAACAACCTTAGATGTTTCTATATACTCTCTCTACTCAGACTTCGCTTGATATTGTGGCTCAATCAATTATCATCACCTCACCTTCAATTAGAAAAATCTTACTCAAAATTCTTCTTATAATGGCCAATACTAGGTCATGATAGGAAACATACAAGGTGTTCCTATTCCCTCTTTAGGTCGATCAACTATTTTATCTCAATTTAACCTACTATTTCACTTTAACTGAAAAATCTTTTTCCATTTTTCATATTCCTCAATGTAATAACATCACTTCTTATTTATCTCTTCCAAATACCTTTACACAATGGAACTTTCTCTTAGGCCATGCAGATGCTAATGTTGTCAAATCAATTTTACAATTGTGAAACATTTCATTTCAACATAAACAAGTTTTAGATTTTTGATCTACATGTTGTGTTGGAAAATGACACATAATCTATACACCACCTTCTAACATTGTCTATACTAGGACTTTTAATGTCACTCACTCAGAAACATTGTAACACCATGATTTTTAATAGCAAAAGTGTACTTTAAAAAAAAAATTAACACTTATGGATAATATATTCATAGCCATCCTTTAACTTAATTTCCATTAAAAAATATTTAATTATAAGATTCTTTTCCAAAAACAACAATTAGAATCATTTCCACATTTTATAGAATGATTTTGACACATTTGATTTACTCATAGTCGATCAATTCACATATAACTGTTTCAAATATATAAAAAAAATACAAAGAAGGAAGCGAAAAGTTAATATCACCCTTAAGTAAAACCCTAAGATGACCTTGAAAATCTAAGTCTACAATGATTAGGTATTAGGACTCAAGAGTGGCATCATGCCTCACTTCTTTTGATTATCAGTCCAAATCATTGCTTTACCACATCTTTTACGATGTTGTGATTCCCGCCCAACTTAAAACTCTATGAACCTAGAGCATAAGCCTAATTCACAATAATAGTAGAGTGTCATGATCTAAAAACAACATATATATGAATACCCAAAGCACAAAAGCATAACATGGCATGATATCAAATGATTAACAAAACATGCACATATATAATCATATAGGAAACATGATTCGTGTGTCAAATCACCAAAATGTGATTCTTATATGCTAGTGTATGATTCTAGAATTTCAAACCCCTTACAAAGGAGCATAAATAATAAATGAACAATCTCTCATAGACCAATACTATTTACCAAGTTGCACTCGCTCATAAAATAGCTCGATTTACTATGGTGCAGCCTTTTGCATATCAACATAGAACAACCTCTTATAGACTAGCACGACTCAATAGTCACCATAAGGATAAGGTGGACCATCATAACACCTGGAACCACCCCATGACTCATTACAATCACCATTAACTATGAAATACATGAGCGTACTCTGACCATTTCACAATAAATATAATGTAAATGTAGCTATTGAAAGACTTTAATTTTAATATTCATTAAACACTAAATTTTTCTTAGAGCATACTCATGATAGTTTATCATCGATAAAGTTCATATCACATAGTGAAACACACATGTTAACAAGTATGAACCCATAATCCATTCAAGTACATATACAATCATGTGCACATTTATTCATCCCTTAGCACAAAGAACATATATACAAAAACACTCTGTATTCAAGCATATATAATATTGTTAGGAAGTGCCCTTAACTCGACGACGCTTTATTGGACAAGCAAATTATGCTACAAAAGCATAACCTAACTGATGATTGCAGTGACACCTCTCAATTTTCTTGTACCTTAATACAATCAATCGACTTAATCAAAACTAGTTTCTTAAACAACCCTTAAATGAACCCTAGGTTCGACCACTATCCAAATCAATTAGGGTTTTATTTTCTCTTAGGCTTTCTTACCTAATTAGGTTCCCTAACATAAAAAAGACTTTGGTTAAGGAACTTTGAAGAAAGAGAATTTCAAATCATGATTTTGTTTGTTTCCCTTTCTGATATGCCTCACAAAGAATACTGATTTGTATTTTAGATTTGGCAAGCCTTTGACTAAATCAAGTCTTTTCAACTTTTTGATTAACCTCAAAATTGTATGTCCTAATATTTTGTGCCAAATGAGTCGTTCTTCGTTCACATACATAAGACAATTTACTTCTTGTTTTTCTAAATCAGATAAGTTTATTTTGGTAAACATTGTTTTTCTTTTGGCCAATAAATGGTATGGATCCATCTATTTGACTTATTACCTTACATGACTTTTTATTAAAGGCAACATCATAACCAATGTTGCTTAATTGACTTATGCTTAATAGGTTATGCATTAGTCCTTTAAAAAGGAAAACCTTTTTAATAGAAGGAATGAGACCATTACCTACTATTCCGTTCCCAATGATCTTACCATTTTGATCACCTCCAAAAGCTACGAATCCTCCGTTTATAAGGGTATGGTCTTGGAACATAGACTTTTATCTCATCATGTGTCGTGAGCATCCCTTTTTTAGGTACAATAACTGATGTTTTAACTTTGTTGCTAATGATATCTGCAAGATATATTATTTTATTCTTAGGTATCCACATTTGGTTGGGTTTTAGTTTGTTAGTTCTGAAAGGTGTATTGTCTTTCCATGTTCTTTGCATAGCACCAATTCTTTTATTGTGACTTTTCTTTAAGAAATATACAGAAGTAGTATGAAGTAAGTTAGATTAGGAGTTTTCTCTAGTTCTTCAAAATCAATACTGCATTTATTGTTTCTTCCAACAACATAGATCACAAAGACTTGTTTGCTGATGTCCATGTCATTTGCAAGAAATTCTTGAAATAATTTTTTCATACTTAATAGAATTATAGACACTATTCTCTGAAATTTCTAGATCATTTTTTTAGATCATTTTTTTAGAGTTAGATTTTCCTTTTTGATTGTTTCAAAATATTTTTCAAGAGAATTGTATTTATTTGTTAAGATGTCATGAGCTTTTCTAAGAGATTTCAGTTTTAAAGAAACTTTGTGATTCTTGTTGAGAAACTAAATATCCAAAAATATCAAATGATCCCACATTACTACAATAAACATGCAAACATTCGAAATAATATTTTATGAAGTTGCAAGTCCTTGGATGGTATTCTCCGAGATCTGTAGAAAAAATTAATTTATCATAAACCAAAATATTTTTTAAATCAACACATACAAAACATATCAAATGATCCCACGCTACAACAAGCGTCCAAACATCCAAAATAATATTTTATGAAGTTGCAAGCCCTTGGGCGATATTCTCTGAGATATGTAAAAAAAAAATCATATGTATATTATATTAGTTATTTACAATTAAAAAGTCACGATTGATTACAACAAAAACTTAAATATAGTAACAATTATTTACCTCCATCAGAATTAGATTCTTGAAAAGTTTGGAAATATTTGTCTTTTAATTCTAAATATTGTACTGATCCAATGATATCAATATATACTAAAACATAAAAGAAAATAAATAGTTACACTAAACACAAATTTAATTGAATAAATACTACATTGCAACAATTATTTCCTTGTTTTTCATTTTTATCCCATTTTGTGTGTACATAAATGCCTCCAAAGTATCCTCATAAAGCCTAGACCATTGAGGACTCAACAACCTATCACCAGTACTTATAGTAGATTCTAAAGCAATTGTTGAAATTGGGATAGGCAAAATATACTTGATTCTATTTGTTTACCACCATCCAAGAATATCAAATTTGGCACACCTAGGCAATATCTTCTATTCCAAGTATAGATGTAACTCAAATTTTGATTGCACATCATCGATATCATTGACATATGAATCATAACTATTTAAAAAATTAGTATAATTACCATTTTATAAATTTGAATCCCTCTCATTGAACTTTTCAGTAGACCTGTCCACCAATCCATTGGTTTAAGCTTGATAGTCTTCAAATAATGAGAAGGATAATGGAAATCCCTATAATTCCATGAATAACAGATCAATATTTCTTAAATTTATCAACCATTGTGTATGCTATATTTCAAATAATCTAATTGAGCAAGTATGCCAATTCATCAAAGAGAGTGTTATTTCACAAATCAATAGAAAAACTATGTTTGTTGTTGGATATTGTGTACCTAAAAATATCTTAGTTACACGATTAAAGACTTGCTACCTATCACAAATTTCTTTTTCTATGTTCCACTCTTTTGTTGTAGGCAAACATGTATACAACGCTTCCATGTTTTAAAATGAATATAAACATCTTTAATTCTAGTGAAACAACCAGCATATGATAAGTAGAATTCCACCTAATTTTGCAATCAAGAATATGTCTCTAGTGATGGGAACTTTTAATTGATTAGATGTTTCCTTAAAAGTGTTGTCTCTTTCGGATGTGATTGTCCAAAATGAAACACTATCCCTAACCTTCTCTATACCATCATCAATAACACTCAAACTATTGTGAGCAATTAAATTTAAAATGTGGACACAACACCTCATATGAAATAATTTACCATCAAACATAAGATTAGAACAATCAAGTTTCTTTAAGAACATAACAACAAGAACATCATTAGTTCTATAGTTATCCAATATATCATGCACTCTACCAAAACCTTTGAAATAGCTTCAGTTGTGTGTGGGCATTCTACATAAACAAACCTATCATGCAAAATAATTTTTAAAATGTTAACACAATGAAAAAAACTATATGCAATTAATAATGTTTACAAATATGTAAGTATCATACTTTAATATACAACTTTGCATATTCCAATAATCATAAAAGTAGTGACATGTAATGACCATATACTCTTTCTTTTGGTTGCTAGTTTGTTCTTAAAACAATCATCCCAATCTTTTTGAAAAGCCCTATAATCTTCCCTTTTTCATGTTGAAAAATCTTTCTAATATCATTTTAATTGTGTTTCAACAAGGAATATTAACAAAGGTTGAAGACCTTCTCAATAAATTCTAAAGCCCAAATGCTCCACCATTGAAAGAGGATACTCATGAAATATTATCATATTAGATAGGTCTTCTCTTGACTTCTATAGATCAACATGATTGTCACTCAAATAAGTAGATGACCCATCTGCCTTCTTTTTCTCTTTAAAAAAGATCGCTTGTCTTATATCCTTATACGGCCTTCTTTTACAAGACAAACACTATTTACAAAAATGGTTTGTTCTATCAGATCTTTTACCTACAAGAGGCTCGTCACAATAGTTGCATATAGATTTTTCTTCCCCATTAAGAGTTTTTTTTAATGAAATGGTTCCAAACAAGTGATGTCTTTCTTGTGCTGCTAACATTAGGCAATTCAATAACATCACCATCTTCAACAATAGAAGGTTGAGAACTATCCTACTCAGAGCTACCCATATGATCACTAAGTGCATTTTGACTTTGAGCTTGTGTGGGAGAAGAGCTAGTTTCTGATTTGTTTGGTTGAAGCAACCCAAATTGATTTTCATCTACAAAGGAAAATGAAAAAAAAAAACTCTAATATGGAAAAAATTAAAAACCAAATATGCAAATAATGAAAATGGTATATGATATAATGAAAATCTATGGCCTGATTGGTATTACTTCCTAAACAATTAAATATAAGTTTAAATTCGTTTTTTTTAAATAAGTTATAACTTGTAGAGAACAAAAAAAGTAAAAGTTTAACTAGACAAAATAAAAACTATCAAGTATAGTAACAATGATAAAGAGAAAAAAAGGAAGAGATAAAAAAAATATGGCCATCAGTTCTTTGTTTGGAGCTTACTCTATTTTCCTTTCCCCTCACACACCTATGCACCCTACCCATTCTTTTGATAAAGATGAAAGAAGTAAAGAGGTAGATCGAAAGGTATACAGAGGGATGATTCCTCTATCTAACTACATACTTGATATGTGGTTTGGTGTGTGTGTCTGTGCATATTTCAGTATGAACCTAAAGCATCCCATGTAATTGTGGTTTTAAGGATCTTTAGATATTTAAAAGGTACCACCAATCTTGGTTTTCTCTATTAGAAATCCTTTGAGTACAAATTAGTAGGCTTTTGTGAAGCTGATTATGCTGAAGATATGCTCGAAAGAAAAATCATCAGTTGAAGCTGCACTTTCCATGGTTGAGAGCTTGATCTCCTCGTCAAGGAAAAGATAAGGAACAATTGCTCTATCTACTATAGAAGTAGTTTATATTTTAGCAGCTAGTTGCAACACTCAACAATTATAGATGAAACGCCAACTAGAAGAACATTCTTATCTTTTGTGATACTACTTATGTTATTTGTTTAATAAAAAAATCATACTTTACATCGAAGGTAAAAACTTAGAGATTAAATATCACTTTTATCAGGGATTATGTTCATAAGGGAATTTTAGACATTAAATTAGTTGACACTGATCATTAATTGGCAAATATTTTTTAAAATCCCCTTGCTGAATATAGATTCTATTTTATAAAGAAATATTTAAACATTCAATGCATAAAGAAGTGATATTGCAATCTTTGTATGCGTTTGCCTCTGGCCAGAACATACTTTGTTCTCCTTATGATAAATTCAGTTTTTCCCTCTGCCTCTAACTAATTAAAATTCAATTTATTGTTTGAATAGTTTTATTGAAATATGTGTAATCACTTGGTAACTTGACACACATCATCTTGTGATTATTACACGTGCATGTTAGTTTTTTCCCTTTCAGTTTTTAGAAACCTAAACATGTTATCAAAAACTTAAAAACTCATCATATTTATCTTATCATCCACAAACAAATGGTTGGTATGAATAAAATGATTTAATTCATAGAGTTTTATTAAGTTCTTTTGTTTTAGAACATAAATGTAATGACTTCACTATCCATGGTAATTATTAGACCTACTTTTTCTTTTAGTTTACAATTGTTTTTGCCTCCTTTTAGTTTGTTTCATGTTGTTATTTGTTTTTCCCGTATAATTAGGACTTTTTGTTACTTTTCAGTTTTTTGATCATAAACCTTTTGATCATAATCCTTGTATATAAACCTTTTGATTAATCATTCAATAAATAAGAAAAAGTATTATTTAGTTAAGAATCTATTATGGTATCAGAGCAGAGTAATTTGTTCTGCATGCTCATCCTTTTTTCTTTATTTATTTTTCTTCTCACAATCTTCCATCCTTCATCCTACATTTTCAAGATACACCTACAATGAGAGACCTTCTTCATAAAGCTTCCACTCCCAAAGACCCTGTTCTTAATCTCACAAATCCTTATTATTTACATCCTGGAGAGAATCCAGACGCAATTCTTGTCACCCCTTCGATGGATAGTAACAATTACGATTCTTGGAGCCAATCAATGAAATGAGCCTTACTAACCAAAAATAAAGTCAAATTTATCAATGGTTCCCTTCTTGCCCCTCAAAATTCAGATCCGCTTTCATTGGAGATGATTGGGCATGCTAAAGCTATTAACAATCTCTATATTTTGGAACAAACTAGCCACACCATATTATCTTTTTATTGTCATGTTATCGATTTTTTCTCTTCTTGTAATAAAATTGTTTTTCATAATTTTGATATATGGAATCATAGATTAGGACACCCATCTTTTACTGTTACTAAACACATTTACAAACAATTTCCCAATGTTACAATTCATTCTAATACAATTTGAAATTTGTTGACATCTTGCTAAGCAACAAAAGCTGCCCTTTATTCCTAGTCATATTAAAACTACTGTTGCTTTTGAACTAATTCATATTGATATTTGGGGTCTTTTATCTCATCTGTCCATGGTCATCATTATTTCTTAACAGTTGCTGATGACTTTTCAAGACATTCATGGGTTTTTTCCATGAATTTTGTTTTTCAGAGGCAAGACAGTTGATTATTAATTTCACTACTTTGGTTAACACACAATTTGTCACTCATATTAAAAGTATTAGAACAGACAATGGTCCATAATTCATTATGCCTTCTTTTTTATGATAATCTTGGCATCATCCAACAACGTACTTGTGTTGAAACTCCTGAACAAAATGTCGATGCAGAACGCAAACACAAACATATTCTAAATGTCACTCGAGCGCATCTATATCAAAGTCACATTCCAAAGGATTATTGGTGTTATGCAGTTAATCATGCCATTCATCTCATCAATAGATTGCCTTCGGTTGTCCTCAATTACTAGTGTCCCTATGAGGTTCTAGATAATTATCCTCCAACCATTGATCATTTAAGCATTTTTGGATCCCTTGCCTTTGCTTCTACTTCATTGCAAGGGTGACATAAATTAGATCCAAAACCTGTAAATAATGTCTTTCTCAGATACAAGCAAGGTGTTAAAAGCTTCGTTCTGTTAGAGTTAGCCTCCAAACAACTATTAGTATGAAGGAACGTTCAGTTTTATGAAGATTATTTCCATTTGTTGAGTCATCTGCCATTCCTGCTTTTGGTTTATCTTTCAATATCCCTACTCCAAACACATTATCTTGGATTGATTATTTTTTCACCTATGCTGATGCTAACTCATGCCGACATCTAACCATAGTTCTTATTCTTCTCAACCTCCTTCCCAATCTTTACATCCTGCCAACACTTTAAGCACATACCCTCCACCCATTTCCTATTCTCCTATTACTCCCATTAGAAAGTCAACAAGACCACATAAAAAACCATCTCATTTGAATGATTATGTCTGCCACCACATATCTACCAATTCCATACCTTACCCTATCCAAAATTGTTGTTTCTTATGCTAATCTTTCCTCAAATTACAAACACTTTATTCTATTCATATCTATCCACTCTAAACTATCATGTAACACTCAAGTTTCAAAACTCAACCCCTAGATTTCTACTATGAATGTAGAATTACATGCTCTTCAACTCAATAATACTTGGGAGATCACTGACCTGCTGCTTGGAAAAACCCCTATTGGATATTGGTTGGTATATAAGATTAATTACAAAGCAGATGGATCTATTGAATGCTATAAAGCTCGACTTGTTGCCAAAGTCTACACTCAAAGAAAAGATTTGGACTTTATTGATACATTTTCTCCCGTCGCTAAGATGACTATCACTACGCCAAAAAGGCTTATAAAAAAGCGTTGTAAAAGGGTTTTATATATAACAGTAAACCACTTCAATTTCCTCTTCATTATGTAAACTTCACTATCATCTCAACCTTCATCGTTCTTCTCTTCCTTTGCAAACCCTATCATCTCTTCCATTACAAACCTTATTTCCACGATCATCTCCTTCATTTCGAGCCTGATTTCCATCCACGATCATCTCTCCCATTGCACACAATATATTTTCATTGAAATACGTAACCCTCATTATGTATTTCTTCAAACCATATTTCTGCGAACCATATTTATGCGAACTTTCTGCGAACCATCTTTTCTTTGCATTTCGTATTTCTTTGAACCCTCATTATTCAGGTACTGATATGTAATTAGAATACTGCATGTTGAGCTTGTTTAAGATATATTGATGTTGAAGTTATACTAAACTGCATGTTGAACTCGTTATAGTTATATGGATACCACCAAAGATCTAGAATGTCAAAATGAAGAAGTTGTCAACACTAAGACTTACGAAAATGAAGTCAAACGTGGTGCAACTATAATGCAAAAGTTCATTAAAGCAAGGAGCAATGGCATCAAATTTGAGGTATAATATACTCTGTTTGCTGTGTGTTTCTTATCTTTTTTTTAATAGCATGTACTTACTAAATGAGTTTATTAGGTTGGCTGGAATGAGGGTGGTCAGCCAATTTACCCCAACAGCTCCATGTTTGTAAGTTACATTGGGGCTGTTGTTCGACAAAATATCCCAATTACGATTGATGATTGGAGAGATAAGGCGTTGAAGGATGCCAAAGATATACTGAATGACATTCTAGTAACGTTTTTGATCCACTCTTTTGTCATTTATAATTTTTTCATTGAAATAGTTTACTTACTCAAACTATATCTTTATTTCGCTTGCAGACTTCTTTTGTTCTTGATGAGGGGAGAAAGAGTTATGTATTGAGAGTTGCTGAAGCTCCAAGAATATATAAACATTATACATCAAATGATGAATGGAGTGCATTTGTATCCAAATGTTCGGACCCCGTGTTTTTCGTAAGTGATTAATTTATTAGCATTTGTGTGTTATTATTCATATTCGTAGCGTATTTTAAATTTTTACACGATTGCTATTTTTTTTATATAGAATATTAGTAAGGCAAATCGCGAAAGGGCAAGAAATCCGACACACCCATACAAAAAATCATGTATGGGATATGCATGTCTTGAGCAAAAACTTGTAAGTAGTTAAACATCACTTTTATATAATGAAGTAATTTGTTTTATAAACTATAGTTTCTAACTAATATTTTGTTTATGATCTTAATGAATAGCGATAAGACACCCAATCCGATCAACCCTTGAGTCGTCATATATTATGGAAGGAAGCTCGTATAAATAAAGACGAAGTGGTTGACAATAAAAATGTCCAAAAAGTAATAGAACTTTGTGTAAGTATATTATTGTAACAACCCGATTTTCAAAGCGAGGGTGTATTTTTTTTCTTCAAAACCAATTAAAATAAAACAGAGAATAATTAAGTAAAATACTTTTGGATAATTATATAAGTCAATATAATTGATACACAGCGAAATAGTTTTTGAAATATGAGTCCAAAGTATTTACCCAACAGCCACTGATACATGGAATCCATTAACATAAGATGTCATGCTGACAATATTAGTAAAGATACAATCTTCCAATTTAAAATAAATGCAATCCAAAATAAAGACATTTGTTCCCTCTATGTCAACCTAATCTAATCATTCTAAAAACAAAAAACTATACGCCCTGAGTGATCTCCACGCGCCCCGTAAGATCCTCCTGACATGGCTCCAGTCAAGCGTTCCTATCTACATTCCCATCCGTAGGGTACGAACCGGTAGGATTGTCCTGACTCTCATATGAGGGCAAAGCCCAGATTTACACAATAGTTGTAAAGGGTCACCAACCGAAATTAACAATTATCACATAACATTTAATTTTTAAATGCACAAAATAACCTTTCAACTTAGTATGCACCTTAAAAGGATTTTCCATATGCTAAAAGTTCATATAATACTTGCCAAGTAAAAATGAGATCAAATAAAGTCTTAAATCAATCAAGTAATAAACAACAAACCAACTCATTGATGAATCAATCGAGCAATCGATTATCTAACGCAAAATAAGAATTTCCACTAAGCAAATCGATTGGGAAATCGATTTCCCTGCATATTCTTCCAAAAATACATAAACTAACTCATTCACATTCATACACAACTCCAAATCTTAACACTTAGCAATTTCAACACAATCACTACAACATCATGAACTTCGAAATAGTTTTGCAATAAAAAATGCTATCACACAATTCAAAAACATAACACTTATAACACAATTTACCAGGGTGTAGTCTCTAACGGACAAACACCTGCGCAGTCTCTCACGGACAAAAACAATTTACCAGGGTGTAGTCTATCACGGACAAACACCTGTGTAGTCTCTCACGAACAAAACACCTGTGCAGTCTCTCACGGACAAACACCTGTGCAGTCTCTCACGGACAAACACAATTTACCAGGGTGCAGTCTCTCACGGACAAACACCTGTGCAGTCTCTCACGGAAAAACACAATTTACTAGTGTGTAGTCTCTCACGGACAAACACCTGTGCAGTCTCTCTCGGACAAACACAATTTACCAAGGTGTAGTCTCTCACGGACAAATACCTATGTAGTCTCTCACGGACAAACACAACTTACTAGGGTGTGGTCTCTCACGGACAAAAACCTGTGCAGTCTCTCACGAACAAACACAATTTACCAGGGTGTAGTCTCTCAAGGGCAAACACCTATGCAGTCTCTCACGGACGAACACAATTTACCAGGGTGTAGTCTCTCACGGACAAACACCATTAAGTAAAGGCAGATATTAAAAGATTCCTCGTTTTTAATACCCATCTAACTCTTACAATTCGAACGACAATCATTAAGTAAACAAAGATATTAAGAGATTCCCCATTCTTAATACTCATTTAACTTAAACGATTTTTCACAAACACACAGTAAGTAAATAAGACATTAAGAGATTCCCCATTCTTAATAATCATTTAACTTAAACGATTTTCACAAACACACATTAAGTAAATAAGACATTAAGAGATTCCTCATTCTTAATACTCATTTAACTTAAACGATTTTCACAAACACACATTAAGTAAACAAGACATTAAGAGATTCCTTATTCTTAATACTCATTTAACTTAAACGATTTTCACAAACACACATAAAGTAAACGAGACATTAAGAGATTCCCCATTCTTAATACTCAATTAACTTAAACGATTTTCACAAACACACATTAAGTAAATAAGACATTAAGAGATTCCCCATTCTTAATACTCATTTAACTTAAATGATTTTCACAAACACACATTAAGTAAACAAGACATTAAGAGATTCCTCATTCTTAATACTCGTTTAACTCTAATGGTTTTCAAATTTCACACCGAACATACTCAAACATATTGACAAATTCAATCCACAATTCACACCAAAACACATCAATTAATTTCTCCACAAAATCCAACATACACATATCAAATTTCATAAGCATTAATTATGAATACGTCAAATACGATGAATACAAATCATCACAACATACTACTCCAACACCTCAAATTTCATTTACTCAAAATCATACACAAATGAGTCAAATTCATTTTCCACGCAACATTCATCAATATCACCAAAACCTAACTCTTAGATTTTACCGATAAAGCCTTAGATTCTTTTACCCCAACTCAATACTCCAACCCTAACAAAATTCTTTTCCACACAACCACATATAAGTCCCTAAATGTAAACTAAAAGTTTGGAAGGAGCCCTTACCTTCATGTTTGCTTTAACGTGCGATTACGGTACCGTGAGTAAATCTGGTAAAATCTCCGCTCGCAACGTCGCTTCCAAAGTCGGTTCCCTAGCACCGTAGAGTGGTAGTAAGCAACTTTCCCTTCTATCTCTTCGCGAAACGAAGCTTAGATCTAGATGAAACGGGGAGGTTTGTGTTTGACGGTTTTGAGATCCCTAACTTCGTTTTTCTTCGTTTTCGAAACAACGAGGAAGTATGAAGTTGAGAAATCCTTGCTTTCTTACCCACTAAGCCTTGGGTTTTTATTCTTGAAGCCAAAGAACAAAAAAGAAATGGAAAAGAAAGAAGGAAGAAGGGCGATGGTTTGCGATGGAAAGCTTCGTCTGTTTCTTTTCTTTCCTCCGTTTCCTTTCCAGCATATATATATATATATTATACTTAAAACTAAACTCAAATGAATATCAAACAACTCTTACACACCTCACTTCATTCACATCCCAATCTAATTTAATAAAAGTATCTATTCTCGTCGCAACTCAATTGAATGATAGATTTTCAGCAACGAGTGATATTTTTAACTAAACTGTCAGGAATTACATTATTCGTAGTCTAAATAAATTATTCTTCGACAAATAATTTAAATCTAATTTCCAAAAATATATTTTTAGCATTTAACCCACTAAATACCAAAAATTGGCTAAAAGTCTGTGAAATTCTACACACCATACCCTAAAATTGTATAATTTAGGATTTAAAATTAAGGGTCTTACAATTATCACTTTAATATTTTTTAATATTGTATTTTATCACTTGAATATATTTGAATATTGTATTTTAAAAATGATATTGAACTTATCTTTTTAATCCAACATGTATTTTAGGAGACTATCCAACAAAGTTCTGAAAATCAAAAGGGCAACATGGCTAGTTGCAGGGACATTATGGGTAAAGTTTTTAATATTCCTGAGTATTCCGGTCGGGTTAGGGGGAAAGGATTTGGCATAACTCCCAAAAACTATTTTTCTCAAGAGAAGTCCTAAAATCCTTCCAATGAGGAAGTATTAGAGAAGCTCAAACTCCTTACAGAGCAAGTGGCACTTTTGGTGAAGATGAACAAAGACAAGCAACTCCCGGATCAGCTCTAACATGAAATACAAATGGAGAGTGAAACTGCGAGTTGCAACATCGGTCTCAAAAGTATTCTCGAGGTAATTAATTACTTACTTATGTATTAAATATACTTATATATTAATTGTACATATGTTTTAACCATTGATTTAGGGAGTCACTTCATGCGTGCTATACTTATCCTCCCCTACTCATCGGAAGGTCGGAAAAGGAAAATTGTACAATACTTTAGGAGAAGTATTGCACAATACACCGATCCCTACGGGCCATGTCAAAGTATCGCCTGTTATTGCTTTGGAACCAACTGCACCGTTGCCGATACCGGACAACGATGGAGATATGCAGTTTTTGGGCGAAGCAATTGGTAGTTACGTGGCATGGCCCACACATCTTGTGGCCCTCGATAAGGTATATTTAATTAATTGAAATGTATATTTAATTGATATGTATATTTAATTGCTGATTTTTTTTCCGTTCAAAAATTTAATTTCACATTTATATTTAGATGCTGAAAAAGCCTAAAGGGAATGATAAAAATATCCCATAAACTAATCAATTACATCTCCTGAAAAGGTTTTTCATATTTATTCCCCAAGGTTTGTCATTTTTTCAGATTCAATAAACTAACATTTAACCTCATTTTTGTAGATCCAATTAAATAAACCACCCGTACAGCAAAAAAAAGTCGGCAAACCTCAAAAATTGGAGGGTAATAGAGCTGGCAAACTACAAAAGCTGGAGGGTAATAAAGCTGCCAAAGTTGCAGCTAGAAAACTGGATCGGGGACAATCGGTCGCTGCTGCTCCTAAAATAAGTCAGCCATGCCTTGCTAAATACGGGGCGTGTCTTGACATCCAAGTAAAAAGGAACATGGGCAGCAACGACGATTCGTGCATCATACCCATGAATAAAGCTACATTCGGAGATGAGTATGAGAATTTCTCGAAAAGGAGCACATTTACGAACTTCTCAACCATAAGGAGCTGAGTGCTACTGTCATCAGCTTGTACATAAGGTAATAAAATATTTTTAATTGCATTTATTGGTAATTAATTAAATGTATTGGTAATTAATCTAGTTTAAAATTTTCATTGAAGGTTTTTCTAAGAGAAGGTTGTGTGCACGCGCAAATTGTCAAATAAATACTCATTCTTGTCTCCGCATAAGCTGTCGATGTGCAAACTCGATCTAGTAAATATAAAGAATTACATTGTAGATATGTTATTAGGAAATATAGAAAAGGATAAATTGTTCTTCGCACTATATAATTTAGGGTACGTAATTATATATTATTTATTTATATCTTTTTTAATTGATGAGATTTTAATTTATTAGTTGTGTATAAACAAAATTGTTTAACCAAATTTTTGTTGTTGTAGGGCACATTGGATGCTATTTGCAATCAATGCGACCTCTAAAGTTATATACTATTTGGATTCCTTGCATGACAATTACAACAATCACTCCGATATAAAGACTATGTTCGACACGTAAGTAATATTTATTTATTTATTACATACATATATAAATAATGTGTTTGTTAATGCGATAATAATCACATTTATTTATTCGATAGTGCTTTACAAGTTTTTCGAGCTCAAAGAGGTGCAACAGTGTCAAAGTAAAAGTCTAATAACATCACATGGATTTCAATAAAGGTTTGAAATATATGCCTTTAAATTTTTATTTACAAATATATGCCTTTACGATCAATGCACAAATATTTTATTGACTTATATGTTTTATTTTACAGTGCCCTCGTCAAACAAACAACATCGACTGTGGGTACTATTATCCCAGAAACGGTACGGTATTTTCATTATATGATTTTCATATATAAATTATCTATATATTTGATTCTAACTTAATATGTTCAATTTTTATATTGCACAATACTTTGACAATTCTAGTCCATCATACTTTGAGGAAGATCTAATGAAATTAAAGGAAGATTGATGTCCATATGTGCTTGAAATGAACATTATTTGATTTTCTGGGAAATAGCATGCGGCAAGGGATCTGAATATTATATGGTAGCTAGTTATATTATGTGTATTCTGTTAGTTATATGTATATGATCATAGGACACAATATATGAACATGTATATGAATATGTGTTGTTGTACAATATTTGTCCAATGTATATGTAGTTAATTAAGTTATATGTATGTATCTGAATGTTCTGTTGTAAATTAATATATAAAGTAAAGTTACAGAGTTATGTTTTTGTCTACTGATTGTGTGAACTGATTTTGAATATGTATTTGAATATGTTTTGTTGTTGTGTAAACTGATTGTAAGACCCATAATTTTACATTACACTTTATGTATTTTAGTGTATTTTGGGTATTGAACTCGGAGGCTTTTTAGCCAGGTTATTAATATTTTGTGATCTTAATTGTCCAAAAATATATTTTGGTGCCCCGATTAAAACTGTTCGTCGATGAATAAATTTAATTAACTGTTGTGGATCTTTTACGAAGAATTTAATTCTAGGGAGTTTCATCAAAAATATCTCGGACTGCTAAAAATTGCATCTGTCAATTGAGTTGCGACGAGAGTAGATATTTTTAACAAGAAGTGGTTTGGGAAGTGATGGGTGAAATGGTAATTTTGATAAATATCTAAAGATTTTGAGATATTTGTTAAATATAATTAATATATATAAATATGTATATATGTTTGTGTGGAGGGAAAAGAGGAGGAAATAGAAAGAAAAGAAATATAAAGGATGGAAAAAGAAAGAAAGGAAAAAGAAAAGGAAAGAAAAGAAAGATTTCCATCTCCTTCCTCTCCCTTCCTTGCGTAAACCCTTCTTCCTCCTTTCTCCATTTTTATTCATTTTTGCTTTCTTGGCTTCCTTTTAATTCAAGAATAGAAGCCCAAGGCTTGGTGGGTGATAGGACAAGGATTTCTCAACTTCACTCTTCCCCTTTGATTCGAAAACGAAGAAAAACGGTGTTAGGGATTTCAAAACCGTCAAACACAAACCTCCCCGTTTCACCTAGATCTAAGCTTCGTTTCGGGAAGAGATAGGAGGGAAAGTTACTCACTATCATGCTACGGTGCTAGGGAACCAACTTTAGAAGCAGTGTTGAGAGCGGAAAATTTACCGAATTTACTCACGGTACTGTAATCGCACGTTAAAGCTAACGTGAAGGTAAGGGCTCCTTCCAAACTTTTAGTTTGCATTTAGGGACTTATCTGTGGTTGTGTGGAAAATAATTTTGTTAGGGTTGGAGTATTGATTTGGGGAAAATGAATCTAACCCATTTGTGTATGAATTTGAGTAAATGAAATTTGACGTGGTCATAATCAATGCTTATGAAATTTGATATGTGTATGGTTGGATTTTGTGGAGAAATGGATTGATGTGTTTTGGTGTGAATCGTGGATTGGATTTGATAATATGGTTGAGTTTGTTTTGTGTGGAATTTGAAAACCATAGAGTTAAACGAGTATTAAGAATGGGGAATCTCTTAATGTCTCGTTTACTTAATGTGTGTTTGTGAAAATCATTTAAGTTAAATGAGTATTAAGAATGGGGAATCTCTTAATGTCTTGTTTACTTAATATTTGTTTTGAAAATCGCTTAAGTTAAAAGAGTGTTAAGAATGGGGAATCTGTTAATATTTCTGTTTACTTAATGTCTGTTTTGAAAATCGTTTAAGTTAAAAGAGTATTAAGAATGGGGAATCTCTTAATATTTCTGTTTACTTAATGTTTGTTGTGGAAATCGTTTAAGTTAAAAGAGTATTAAGAATGGGGAATTCTTAACATTTCTGTTTACTTAATGTTTGTTGTGGAAATCGTTTAAGTTAAATGAGTATTAAAAATGGGGAATCTTTTGATATCTGCATTTGCTTAACGATTGTTGTAAGACCCTTAATTTTAAATCCTAAATTATATGATTTGAGGGTATTTTGTGTTAAATTGCTTAGGCTTTTAACCCATTTTTCGGTATTTAGTGAGTTAAAAGCCAAAAATATATTTTTGGAAATTGGATTAAAATTATTCATAGAAGAATAATTTATTTAGGTTTCGAAGAATATAATTTTGGGCGGTTTTGTTCAAAATATCTCAGGTTGCTAAAAATTTTATTTGACATTTGAGTTGCGACGAGAGTAGATATTTTTATCAAAATAGTTGGAGATGTGAGTGAAGTGATGGATGTGAGAATTGTTAGATATTTATTGGTTTAGGTTTAAATTATTATATATATATATATATTATATATATGTTATACATATATATTATATATTATTATATATGTATATATGTATAAGAAAAGGAAAGGAAGGAAAAGGGAAAGAAATAAGAAGGAAAGAAGGAAAAGGAAAGAAAAGAAAAAGAAGGGAAAGAAAGACAAAGGAGAGAGAACGACAATTTTCCATCTTCTTCCTCTTCCTCGCGAAGCCACCATCACCCTTCTTCCATTTTAGATTTTCTTTGCTTCCTTTTGTTCAAGAATAGAAACCCAAGGCTGGGTGGGTGATAGGGCAAAGATTTCTCAACTTCACTCTTCCTCTTTGATTCGAAAACGAAGAAAAACGGTGTTAGGGATTTCAAAACCGTCAAACACAAACCTTCCCATTTTATCTAGATCTAAGCGTCGTTTCATGAAGAGATAGAAGGGAAAGTTGCTCACTACCACGCTACGGTGCTAGGGGACCAACTTTGGACGCGATGTTGCGAGCGGAGATTTTACCGGATTTACTCGCGGTATTGTAATCGCACGTTAAAACTAACGTGAAGTTAAGGGCTCCTTCCAAACTTATAGTTTGCATTTAGGGACTTATCTGTGGTTGTGTGGAAAAGGATTATGTTAGGGTTGAAGTATTAAATTGGGGACAATGAATTTAATGCTTTGTGGGTGAAATTCTAATGTGGGGTTTTGGTGAAATTGATGAATATTTCGTGGAAAATGAATTAAACCCATTTATGTATGATTTTGAGTAAATGAAATTTGTTGTGTTTGAGTGGTATGTTGTGATGATTTGTGTTCGTCGTATTTGACGTGTTCTTAATTAATACTGATGAAATTTGATATGTGTATGTTGGATTTTGTGGAGAAATGAATTGATGTATTTTGGTGTGAGTTATGGATTGGATTTGATAATATGTTTGAGTTTGTTTTGTGTGGAATTTGAAAATCGTTTATGTTAAATGAGTATTAAGAATGGGGAATCTCTTAATGTCTTGTTTACTTAATGTTTGTTTTGAAAATCGTTGGAGTTAAAAGAGTATTAAGAATGGGGAATCTCTTAATATTTCTATTTGCTTAATATGTGTTTGTTTGTGAAAATCGTTTAAGTTAAATGAGGATTAAGAATGGGGAATCTCTTAATGTCTTGTTTACTTAATGTGTGCTTGTTTGTGAAAATCGTTTAACTTAAATGAGTATTAAGAATGGGGAATCTCTTAATGTCTTGTTTACTTAATGTTTGTTTTGGTAAATCGTGCTCACCCGTGATAGGTGGTACGTTTACGATTTACGTTTTTGGTAAATTGTGTTTGTCCGTGAGAGACTGCACAGGTGTTTGTCCGTGAGAGACTACACCCTGGTAAATTGTGATTTGTTGGTTCATTTTGTCTGTGTGGGGATTGTCGCGTCAAGATGATTCCATGTGATTTGTTGGTTCATCTTGTCCGTGTTGGGATTGTCGAGTCAAGGTGATGCCATGTGATTTGTTGGTTCATCTTGTCCGTGTTGGGATTGTCGAGTCAAGGTGATGCCATGTGATTTGTTGGTTCATCTTGTTTGTGTTGGGATTGTCGAGTCAAGGTGATGCCATGTGATTTGTTGGTTCATCTTATATGTGTTGGGATTGTCGAGTCAAGGTGATGCCATGTGATTTGTTGGTTCATCTTGTCTGGGTTGGGATTGTCGCATCAAGGTGATGCCATGTGATTTGATGGTTCATCTTGCCTGTGTGGGTATTGCGTTGTAACCGTTAAGCGGTATGTTTTGTAATTGTGTGATAGCATGTTTGATTTCAAAACTATTTTGAAAACCTAATTGTCGTGGTGTTTGTGTGGAAATTACTAAGTGTTAAGATTTAGAGTTATGTTTGAATGTGATTGAGTTAGTTTATGTAATTTTGGAAGAATTTACAGGGGAATCGATTTACCCAATCGATTTGGTAATGTGTTTTTTTTTCAAAAGCATTTAAGAAATCGATTTAGCAAATCGATTGGATTCATTACAGGGGCTCTGTCGTTTAAGAAATCGATTTGCCCAATCGATTGGATTCATTACAGGGCTCTGTCTTTCAGGAAATTGATTTGCCCAATCGATTGGATTCAATACAGGGGCTCAGTCTTTCTCGAAATCGATTTGCCCAATCGATTTGACAATATAGGGGCTCAGACTTTCACGAAATCGATTTACCCAATCGATTGATGTAAGTTCAAAGTTCAGTTTTCACTAAAATAATTTCAGGAAATCGATTTGCTCAATCGATTGACTCAGTGTAATTCCTTATTTTGAATTAGATAATCGATTGCTCAATTGATGTATTAATCTTTTGGTCAGTTATGTATTACTTGATGGATTGAGAACTTTATTTTGATTTCATTAACATTTGGCAAGCATTATATGAACTTTTAGCATATGGAAAATCCTTTTAAGATGCATGCTAAATTGAAAAGGTTATTTGTGCATTTATGAATTTAAATGTTATATGTTAACTATTAATTTCGGTTGGTGACCCTTTACAACTATTGTGGAAATCTGGGCTTTGCCCTCAGATGAGACCCAGGACAATCCTACCGGTTCGTACCCTGTAGATGGGAATGCTTGACTGGAGCTATGTTAGAAGGATCCTACGGGGCGCGTGGTGATTACTCAAGGTGTATAGCTTTTTGGTAGAATGATCAAATTAGGTTGACATAGAAGGAACATATGTCTTTATTTTGAATTGCGTTTTATTTTAAATTGGAAGATTGTATCTTTACTAATATCGTCAGTATGACATCTTATTTTGACGAGTTCCATGTATCACTTGTTATTGTTTAAATACTTTGGATTCAGATTTAAAAAAAAATACACCCTCGCTTTGAAAAACGGGGTGTTACAATTGTCGTGGATGGAGTCAGTGTATGTTCATGTATTTTCATGCTTTTTGTAAATCGTGCAGACTTGTGATAGGTGGCACCTTGATAAATAGTACTTTGGCCCGTGATAGGCGGTACATTTATGATTTACATTTTTTTAAATTGTGCAGACCTGTGATAGGTGGCACCTTGGTAAATAGTACTTTGGCCTATGATAGGCGGTACATTTACAATTTACGTTCCTTTTAGTAAACCATGCAGACCCGTGATAGGTGGCACCTTGGTAAATAGTACTTTGGCCTATGATAGGCGGTACATTTACAATTTACGTTCCTTTTAGTAAACCATGCAGACCCGTGATAGGTGGCACCTTGGTAAACAGTACGGGCCCGTGATAGGCAGTACGTTTATGGTTTACGCTTTTTAGTAAATCGTGTAGGCCCGTGATAGGTGGCACCTTGGTAATTGGTACTTTGGCTTGCGATAGGCGGTACAATTATGATTTACGGCCCTTCGAGGAGGGTTTTGGTTTGGAATTCCGAGTCCATGCATTTTGGCATATACGCGTTGGATTAGGGTGCTTGGCACACAAGTCTTGTTTGATTCAAGTCATGATTGAGTGTTATGTATTGATATTGTGTGTAAGTGTGATTGATTGTAAAACTGTTTCGAAACCCCAGTTGTCATGGTAATTGTGTTGAAATTGCTAAGTGTTATGTATTGATTATTATGCGTAAGTGTGATGGATTGTAAAACAATTTCGAAACCCAATTGGTCATGGTGAATGTGTGGGAATTGCTAAGTGTTAAGATTTGGAGCTGTGTATGAATGTGATTGAGTTAGTTTATGTATTTTTGGAAGAATATGCAGGGAAATCGATTTCCCAATCGATTTGATGAGTTACAGGGCCTTCGCTTATTTGACAAAATCGATTTATCAATCGATTTTATAATATGTTTTTGAAAACCATTTAAGAAATCGATTTGGAAATCGATTTGGCCATTACAGGAACTCAACAAAATTGACAAAATCGATTTGGAAATCGATTGGCTTCAATACAGGGGTTCAGTTTTTCATTCAATCAATTTCCCAATCGATTGATTTAAGCCCAGAGTTCAGTTTTCACGAAAAAAACTTTCAGGAAATCGATTTCCCAATCGATTGGCTTAGTAGAAATTCTTAATTTGAGTTAGATAATCGATTGCTCAATTGATTTATCAATGTTTTGGTCAGTTATGTATTACTTGATGGATTGAGAACTCTATTTGATTTCATTTTTATTTGGCAAGTATTATATGAATTTTTAGCATATGAAAAACCCTTTTAAGGTGCATGCTAAGTGGAAAGGTTATTTGTGCAATTAAAAACCTAAATGTTATGTGTTAACTGTTAATTTCGATTGGTAACCCTTTACAACTATTGTGGAAATCTGGGCTTTGCCCTCAGATGAGAGCCAGGACGATCCTACCGGTTCGTACCCTACGGATGGGAATGTAGACGGGAATGCTTGACTGGAGCTATGTTAGGAGGATCTTACGGGGCGCATGGAGATCACTCAGAGTGTATAGTTTTTGGTAGAATGATCAGATTACGTTGACATAGAGGGAACAAATATCTTTATTTTGAATTGCGTTTATTTTGGAAGATTGTATCTTTACTAATATTGTCAGCGTGACATCTTATGTTAATGGATTCCATGTATCACTGGCTGTTGTGTAAATACTTTCAACTCATATTTCAAAAACTTTTCCGCTGCTTGTAAATTATATTGATTTAAGTATTTATCCAAAGGTATTTCCTTATGTATTTTCTTCGTTAAATGATTTTGTTTTGAAAAAAAAAAAAACACCCTTGCTTAGAAAATCGGGGTGTTACGTTGTGGTATCAGAGCTTTGGTTTGGTTTTCTTTGGGGGCTATGGAACCTTTTGTTATAGATCGTAGGTCAACCTGTAGGTTGGGAGTTTTTATCTAATCATGCGTCGGTTTAGGTGGTTTGAGTGGTCAAGTCCAAAATAATTATTATGTGTTGATGTGGTCGGAAGTTAGTTTTGGAATTATTTGAAGTAGTGTTAAGACTCTACTTGATGATGGTTTTATAGGAAAACCATGCCACCAAGGAGGAATGACGGTCCAAGAGCCAATGCTAATATGGATGATCGAATGGCGGAGGCCATGAATAACATGGCTGCTTCTGTTGTTGCACAGACTGCTACCAAGACACAACGTGATCTTGAAAAGAGGGAAAGAGAGATTCGTGCCGCAGAGTCAAGAGGATTAGAAGACTTTCGTCGCTACAATCCTCCCAAGTTTAAAGGAGATGAGAATTCAGAGAAAGCGGATCAATGGATCCAAGAAGTGGAGAAGATCTTCGAAATGATTAACTGTCGGTCGAAAGTGAAGGTCAACTATGCCACTTATATGCTATTGGGGGATGCGGAGTACTGGTGGAGGAGTACAAGATTGTTGATGAGATCAGCTCACGAGGAGGGGAACTTGGAATAATTCAAAAGGAAGTTTTTAGACAAATACTTCTCGATGTGTACCAGGACTAAACTGGGTGATGATTTCCTGAAACTGCATCATGGGAACATGATTATGGGCGAATATGCTGCTAAGTTTGAATCGCTATCAAGACATTTCAGGTTTTTTCGTGAAGAGATTGATGAACCATTCATGTGTCATCGTTTTCAAGACGGACTGAAGTATGAGATTCAAGACTCGATCTTGCCCTTGGGAATCCAACGTTTCCAAGTTCTTGTGGAAAAATGTAGGGAAGTTGAGGATATGAAGAATAAGAGGGCTAGCCGAGGAGGGAATTTTAGTGCAGGAGGGCCCAGTCGGGTGAATTATTAGAACAACAAGGGGAAGCAAGTTGCTAAACCTTATAATCGACCACAAAATAACAACGGTGGGCAGAATCGCCCAGGGAACCAGAATTTCAGGAGACAACTGGGACGAGTGGTTCGATGCTTCTGATGTGGGGAAGAGGGACATTATGCTAACGCTTGTACCCATAATACTCTCACTTGCTACAATTGTCAAAAGCCAGGACACATGGCAAAGGATTGCACGACTCTAAAATTAGAACCAGTTGTGAATGTAACTAGGGCTACTTGTCCTACTGCTAGAGGACGCATTTATCGTGTGAGTACTGAAGATGGGAATCCATATGGCAATCTGATTCAACGTGACTGTGAGATTGCAGGTAACTCTCTAATTGCACTTTTTGATTCGGGGGTAACCCATTCCTTTATTGCTATGGATTGTGTGAATCGTTTGAAGTTATCTGTGTCTACTTTACCTTTTGATTTGGTTGTTTCCACACCTGCTAAGACTTTGACATTAAATTCGGCATGTTTACATTGTTAAATAACTATTCAGAATAGGGATTTCTTGGTTAATTTGATTTGTTTACCTCTACAATCACTCGAGGTCATTCTCGGTATGGATTGGATGTCTTATCATTATGTGATCTTGGATTGTGCTCGTAAATTGGTTCTTTTCCCCGAACCAGGAGTTGTTAAGTATTTAGCCGCTAACAAACTCCGAGTGTCACTAAGTGAAGGGACTCATGAGTTTTTGTCTTTGGCTAATGTGGTGGCAAAGATAAATGTAAACATAGAAGATGTGATGCTTGTCAATGAGTACTGGGATGTTTTTCCAACGGAAATTCCAGGATTGCCACCGGTAAGAGAAGTGGAATTTTTCATTGATTTGCACCCAGTAATGGGAGCAATTTCGATTGCGCCGTAATGAATGTCACCATTGGAATTAAATGAGCTCAAAGGCCAAATTGAAGATTTGTTGAAGAATAAATTTATTAGATCAAGTGTATCGCCATGGGGAAATCCAGTTTTACTAGTTAAGAAGAAGGACAGAAACTCGCGGTTATGTGTGGATTATAGACAACTTAATAAAGCAACTATTAAGAATCGTTATCCTTTGCCACGCATTGATGATTTAATGGATCAATTGAGAGGGGCCGCGATATTCTCGAAGATTGACTTGAAGTCGGGTTACCATCAGATTCGAGTAAGGGAAGGAGATATTCAGAAAACCGCTTTCAGAACCCGTTATGGGCATTATGAATATCTGGTTATGCCGTTTGGAGTTACCAATGCACCAGCAATTTTCATGGACTACATGAACATAATCTTTAATTCATTCCTTGATAAATTTGTTGTGGTGTTTATTGATGATATATTGATTTATTCAAGAACTGAAGAAGAGCATGGAGAACACTTACGTCAAGTTCTTGAGATTTTGCGCGAGAAGCAATTGTATGCCAATTTGTCTAGAGAAAGTGAATTTCTTAGGACATGTGATAACCAAGGAAGGAATCGTTGTAGATCCGACTAAGATTGAGGCGGTTCTTGCTTGGAAACAGCCTTACACTGTCACTGACATACGAAGTTTTGTAGGACTGGCAGGGTACTACAGGAGGTTTATTGAAGGTTATGCTAAGATTGTGACTCCATTGACACAACTTACCAGAAAAGATCAACCATTCGCATGGACGGAAAAGTGTGAGGAAAATTTTCAGTTACTAAAGAGAAAATTAACGACCTCACCCGTATTGGTGCTACCGCAATTAGATGAACCCTATGAAGTTTATTGTGATGGATCTCACCAAGGGTTGGGATGTGTTCTGATGCAACACAAGAAAGCTGTAGCTTATGCCTCAAGGAAATGGAAGATTCATGAGAGAAACTATCCTACTTATGATTTGGAGCTTGCCGCGGTTGTTTTTGCATTGAAGATCTGGAGGCACAATTTATATGGGTGCACATTCACCGTGTTCAGTGACCATAAAAGTTTGAAATATTTGTTTGATCAGAAAGAGTTGAACATGCGCCAGAGACGATGGATTGAGACTCTCAAGGATTTTGATTTCACACTGCAGTACCACCCTAGGAAGGCCAATGTAGTGGCTGATGCGTTGAGTAGAAGAAGTGTATCGGTATCTTCAACAATTATGGCCTGACAACAAGAGTTGTGGGAAGCTTTTAGAGACCCTACACTTGAACGTAGAGTTTGCACCGGGAATTTTGAAATTTGGAATGATTAAGATTTCGAGTGGACTACTTGAAGACATTGCAAATTCTCAAGGTGATGTCTTGATTCAAGAGAAGAGGAACCTAATAGTGCAAGGGAAGACAACAAAGTTCAAGATTGGATCAGATAATATTTTGCGATGTAATGGTAGGATTTGTGTACCAGAAATTACAGATATGAGAAAAACAATTTTAGAAGAGGCTCATAAGAGTAAGTTGAGTATTCATCCTAGAGCAACAAAGATTTATCAAGATTTGAGACAGAACTATTGGTGTCCAGGAATGAAGAAACATGTAGCGGAGTATGTATCAACTTGTATAACTTGTCAAAAAGCGAAGGTGGAACATCAGCGACCTGCTGGGATGTTGCAACCTTTAGATATACTTGAATGGAAGTGGAACAACATTTCCATGGATTTTATAATTGGATTGCCTAAAACGAGGAGAAAGAATGATTCTATATGGCTGATATTGAATCGACTGACTAAATCCGCACACTTTTGCCAATAAAGACCACCTATAAGGTAGATCAGCTAATAGAGATCTACATTGCTGAAATTGTGAGGTTACACGGGGTACCATCGAGTATTATATCAGACCGTGATCCGAAGTTCACATCACATTTTTGGGGAGCATTGCACGAAGCATTGGGAACGAAACTATGATTGAGTTCACCTTACCATCCACAAACGGACAGACAAACTGAAATGATGAATCAGTCCCTGGACGATCTGTTGAGAGCATGTGTATTAGATGATAGAGGAAGTTGGGATGATGTACTAACGTTGATTGAGTTCACCTACAACAATAGTTTCCACGCAAGTATTGGAATGGCACCATATGAGGCCTTATATGGGCGCAAGTGTCAAACGCCCTTGTGTTGGTATAAGGACGGTGAAAAAATGATTGTCGGACCAGAGATGGTGCAACAGACTATGGCTAAGGTAAAGAAGATCAAGGAGAAAATGAAGACTTCACAGGATCGTCAGAAAAGTTACGCGGACAGGCGTTGCAGAATTTTAGAATTCGAACAGGGGGACCATGTATTTCTAAGAGTCACACCTACTACTGGAGTTCGTAGAGCATTGAAATCGAAGAAGTTGACTCTGAAATTCATTGGACCATATCAGATTTCTGCACGAATTGGGCATGTTGCTTATCCGATTGCATTGCCTCCGATGTTGTCCAATATTCATGACGTGTTTCATGTGTCACAGTTGAGGAAATATCTTGCAGATCCATCTCATGTGATCGAACCGGACACAATCCAGCTAAAGGATAACTTGTCGTTCGAAGTACCACCTATGAGAATTGATGACAGGAAGGTTAAACGATTGAGGACCAAGGATGTTTCGTTGGTCAAGGTGATTTGGAACCCAATTACTGGAGATGCGATTTGGGAACTGGAGAGCAAGATGAGAGAACAACACCCAGAGTTATTTGTCGACGTATAGTTTCGAGGACGAAACTAATTTTAGGGGGGTAGTAATGTAAGACCCATAATTTTACATTACACTTTATGTATTTTAGTGTATTTTGGGTGTTGAACTCGGAGGCTTTTTAGCCAGGTTATTAATATTTTGTGAGCTTAATTGCCCAAAAATATATTTTGATGCCCCGATTAAAACTGTTCGTCGATGAATAAATTAAATTAACTGGTGTGGATCTTTTACAAAGAATTTAATTCTAGAAAGTTTCGTTTAAAATATCTCGGGCTGCTAAAAATTGCATCTGTCAATTGAGTTGCGACGAGAGTAGATATTTTTAACAAGAAGTGGTTTGGGAAGTGATTGGTGAAATGGTAATTTTATTAAATATCTAAAGATTTTGAGATATTTGTTAATTATAATTAATATATATAAATATGTATATATGTTTGTGTGGAGGGAAAAGAGGAGGAAATAGAAAGAAAAGAAATATAAAGGAGGGTAAAAGAAAGAAAGGAAAAAGAAAAGGAAAGAAAAGGAAAGAAAAGAAAAGAAAGATTTCCATCTCCTTCCTCTCCCTGCCTTGCGTAAACCCTGCTTCCTCCTTTCTCCATTTTTATTCATTTTTGCTTTCTTGGCTTCCTTTTAATTCAAGAATAGAAACCCAAGGCTTGGTGGGTGATAGGACAAGGATTTCTCAACTTCACTCTTCCCCTTTGATTCGATAACGAAGAAAAACGGTGTTAGGGATTTCAAAACCGTCAAACACAAACCTCCCCATTTCATCTAGATCTAAGCTTCGTTTCGCGAAGAGATAGAAGGAAAAGTTTCTCACTAGCACGCTAGGGTGCTAAGGAACCAACTTTGGAAGCGGCGTTGCGAGCGGAAAATTTACCGGATTTACTCACGGTACCGTAATCGCACGTTAAAGCTAACGTGAAGGTAAGGGCTCCTTCCAAACTTTTAGTTGGCATTTAGGGACTTATCTGTGGTTGTGTGGAAAAGAATTTTGTTAGGGTTGGAGTATTGATTTGGGGAAAATGAATTTAACCCATTTGTGTATGAATTTGAGTAAATGAAATTTGACGTGGTCATAATTAATGCTTATGAAATTTGATATGTGTATGGTTGGATTTTATGGAGAAATGAATTGATGTGTTTTGGTGTGAATCGTGGATTGGATTTGATAATATGGTTGAGTTTGTTTTGTGTGGAATTTGAAAACCATAGAGTTAAACGAGTATTAAGAATGGGGAATCTCTTAATATCTCGTTTACTTAATGTGTGTTTGTGAAAATCGTTTAAGTTAAATGAGTATTAAGAATGGGGAATCTCTTAATGTCTTGTTTACTTAATATTTGTTTTGAAAATCGCTTAAGTTAAAAGAGTGTTAAGAATGGGGAATCTCTTAATATTTTTGTTTACTTAATGTCTGTTTTGAAAATCGTTTAAGTTAAAAGAGTATTAAGAATGGGGAATCTCTTAATATTTCTGTTTACTTAATGTTTGTTGTGGAAATCGTTTAAGTTAAAAGAGTATTAAGAATGGGGAATCTGTTAATATTTCTATTTACTTAATGTTTGTTGTGGAAATCGTTTAAGTTAAATTGAGTATTAAAAATGGGAAATCTTTTGATATCTGCATTTTCTTAACGATTGTCGTGGATGGAGTCAGTGTATGTTCATGCATTATCATTCTTTTTGTAAATCGTGCATACCTGTGACAGGTGGCACCTTGATAAATTGTATTTTGACTTGTGATAGGCGGTACATTTATGATTTATGTTTTTGTAAATTGTGCAGACCCGTGATAGATGGCACCTTGGTAAATTGTACTTTGGCCCGTGATAGGCGGTACATTTACGATTTACGGTTTTTTGTAAATTGTGCAGACCCGTGATAGGTGGCACCTTGGTAAATAGTACTTTGGCCTGTGATAGGCAGTACATTTACAATTTACGTTCCTTTTAGTAAACCGTGCAGACCCGTGATAGGTGGCACCTTGGTAAACAGTACGGGCCCGTGATAGGCAGTACATTTACGGTTTACACTTTTTAGAAAATCGTGCAGACCCGTGATAGGTGGCACCTCGGTAATTGGTAGTCTGTCCTGCGATAGGCGATACAATTATGATTTACGACCCTTCGAGGAGGGTTATGGTTCGGAATACCGAGTCCATACATTTTGGCAAATACGCATTGCATTAGGGTGCTTGGCACACGAGTCGTGGTTCATTCAAATCATGATTGAGTGTTATGTATTGATATTGTAATATGTTTTTCAATCGATTTTATAATATGTTTTTCAAAACCATTTAAGAAATCGATTTGGCCATTACAGGAGCTCAGCAAAATTGACAAAATCGATTTGGAAATCGATTAGCTTCAATACAGGGGTTCAGTTTTTCATTCAATCGATTTCCCAATCGATTGATTTAATCCCAGAGTTCAGTTTTCACAAAAAAAACTTTTAGGAAATTGATTTCCCAATCGGTTGGCTTAGTAGAAATTCTTAATTTGAGTTAGATAATCGATTGCTCAATTGATTTATCAATGTTTTGGTCAGTTATGTATTACTTGATGGATTGAGAACTCTATTTTGATTTCATTTTTATTTTGCAAGTATTGTATGAATTTTTAGCATATGAAAAACCCTTCTAATGTGTATGCTAAGTGGAAAGGTTATTTGTGCATTTAAAAACTTAAATGTTATGTGTTAACTGTTAATTTCGGTTGATGACCCTTTACAACTATTGTGGAAATCTGGGCTTTGCCCTCATTTGAGAGCCAGGACGATCCTACCGATTCGTACCCTACGGATGGGAATGTAGACGGGAATGCTTGACTGGAGCTATGTTAAGAGGATCTTACAGGGCGCGTGGTGATCTCTCAGGGTGTATAGTTTTTGGTAGAATGATCATATTAGGTTGTCATAGAGGGAACATATGTCTTTATTTTGAATTGCATTTATTTTGGAAGATTGTATCTTTACTAATATTGTCAGCGTGATATCATATGTTAATGGATTCCATGTATCACTGGCTGTTGTGTAAATAATTTGGACTCATATTTCAAAAACTTTTCCGCTGCTTGTAAATTATATTGATTTAAGTATTTATCCAAAGGTATTTCCTTATGTATCTTCTTCGTTAAATGATTTTGTTTTCAAAAAAAAAATACACCCTCGCTTTGAAAATCGGGGTGTTACGCTGTGGTATCAGAGCTTTGGTTTGCTTTTCTTTAGGGGCTGTGGAACCTTTTGTTATAGATCGTAGCGTCGGTTTTGGTGGTTTGAGTGGTCAAGCACAAAATAATTATTATGTGTTGATGTGGTCGGAAGTTAGTTTTGGAATTATTTGAAGTAGTGTTATGACTCTACTTGATGATGGTTTTATAGGAAAACCATGCCGCCAAGGAGGAATGACGCTCCGAGAGCCAATGCTAATAGGAATGATCGAATGGCGGAGGCCATGAATAACATGGCTGCTTCTGTTGCTGCACAGACTGCTACCAAGACTCAACGTGATCTTGAAAATAGGGAAAGAGAGATCCGTGCTGCAGAGTCAAGAGGATTATATGACTTTCGTCGCTACAATCCTCCCAAGTTTAAAGGAGATGAGAATTCAGAGAAAGCGGATCAATGGATCCAAGAAGTGGAGAAGATCTTCGAAATGATTAACTGTCGGGCGGAAGTGAAGGTCAACTATGCCACTTATATGCTATTGGGGGATGCTGAGTACTGGTGGAGGAGTACAAGATTGTTGATGAGATCAGCTCACGAGGAGGTGAACTGGGAATCATTCAAAAGGAAGTTTTTAGACAAATATTTCCCGATGAGTACCAGGGCTAAACTGGGTGATGATTTCCTGAAACTGCATCGGGGGAACATGATTGTGGGCGAATATGCTGCTATGTTTGAATCGATATCAAGACATTTCAGGTTTTTCCGTGAAGAGATTGATGAACCATTCATGTGTCATCGTTTTCAAGACGGACTGAAGTATGAGATTCAAGACTCGGTCTTGCCCTTGGGAATCAAACGTTTCCAAGTTCTGGTGGAAAAATGTAGGGAAGTTGAGGATATGAAGAATAAGAGGGCTAGCCGAGGAGGGAATTTTAGTGCAGGAGGGCCCAATCGGGTGAATTATTAGAACAACAAGGGGAAGCAAGTTGCTAAACCTTATAATCGACCACAAAATAACAACGGTGGGCAGAATCGCCTAGGGAACCAGAATTTCAGGAGACAACTGGGACGAGTGGTTCGATGCTTCTGATGTGGGGAAGAGGGACATTATGCTAACGCTTGTACCCATAATACTCTCACCTGCTACAATTGTCAAAAGCCAGGACACATGGCAAAGGATTGCACGACTCTAAAATTAGAACCAGTTGTGAATGTAACTAGGGCTACTTGTCCTACTGCTAGAGGACGCATTTATCGTGTGAGTGTTGAAGATGGGAATCCATCTGGCAATCTGATTCAACGTGACTGTGAGATTGCAGGTAACACTCTAACTGCACTTTTTGATTCGGGGGCAACCCATTCCTTCATTGCTATGGATTGTGTGAATCGTTTGAAGTTATCTGTGTCTGCTTTACCTTTTGATTTGGTTGTTTCCACACCTGCTAAGACTTTGACATTAAATTCGGCATGTTTACATTGTCAAATAACTATTCAGAATAGGGATTTCTTGGTTAATTTGTTTTGTTTACCTCTACAATCACTCAAGGTCATTCTCGGTATGGATTGGATGTCTTACCATTATGTGATCTTGGATTGTGCTCGTAAATTGGTTCTTTTCCACGAACCAGGAGTTGTTAAGTATTTAGCCGCTAACAAACTCCGAGTGTCACTAAGTGAAGGGACTCATGAGTTTTTGTCTCTGGCTAATGTGGAGGCAAAGATAAATGTGAACATAGAAAATGTGATGCTTGTCAATGAGTACCGGGATGTATTTCCAACGGGAACAAATATCTTTATTTTGAATTGCGTTTATTTTGGAAGATTGTATCTTTACTAATATTGTCAGCGTGACATCTTATGTTAATGGATTCTATGTATCACTGGCTGTTGTGTAAATACTTTGGACTCATATTTCAAAAACTTTTCTGCTGCTTGTAAATTATATTGATTTAAGTATTTATCCAAAGGTATTTCCTTATGTATTTTCTTCGTTAAATGATTTTATTTTGAAAAAAAAACAACACCCTCGCTTTGAAAATCGGGGTGCTACACTGATTGTGAACTGATTCTGGATCAAAATAATTTTGGAAAAAAAATTTAAAAAACAACGCTTTCTAAAAAAATGCAATAAAAAGCTAAAAAGCGCTTTTCAAAAATTTAATTTACAACGTTTTAAAAAAAAATTGCACCTTTTACAACGCTTTTTTGAAAAAGCGCTGTAAAATATGCACGTATATTGGGTGTACATTTTACAACGCTTTTTTGAATAAGCGCTGTAAAATGTGCATAACAAGCGCGCATTATATCTACATGTTTTATAGCGTTTTTTTTTATAAAGCGTTGTTGTATCTTTTACAACGCTCGATTCCACATCATTTTTTTTTTAAAAAGTGCTGTTAATGGATTAAAAAAGCGTTATAAAATTCTATTTTTCGCATAGTGTATAGTGTGTTCTTATAGCTCTTGCTTCAACTCAAAATTGGTTTCTACAGCAGTTGGACATCAACAATGCATTCTTGCATAGTGATCTCAATAAGGAAGTATATATGGTTATTCCTCAAGGTTTGAAGCACATTCCTTCCAACAAAGTATGTCTTTTGTTAAAATCATTATATGGCCTAAAACAAGCAAGTCGTTAATGGTTTGCAAGGTTGTCATCCTTCCTCCTTTCTCTTCGATACCATCAATCACAATCTAACCATTGTCTTTTCACTAAGTCTACTCCCATTGCCTTCATTGCCATGCTTGTTTATGTTGATGATTTAATATTTGCTGTTAATGATTTGGAGGAGATTAATGTTGTCAAAACCCAATTGGATTAGGCTTTTTGTATCAAGGATCTTGGCAACTTACCGTACTTTCTTGGTCTTGAAGTTGCTCATTCAAGTGCTGGAATTTCTGTCTCACAATTGAAATACGCCACTGATTTATTAACTGATATTGTTTTGTTAGGCTCTAAACCAGTGATAACCACAATGGTTCGATCACATAATTTTCAGGAGTGTTCAGCTTCGATTTCCATTGATTGCATTGCATATCATCGCTTGATTGGACGCCTTCTTTATTTAACTACCACTTGACCATATTTAAATTTTGTAGTTCAACTTCTCAACCAATTTTTTTCTTCACCTGCTGTCCTCCCTTTACAAGTAGCTCATTGTACTCTTCGCTATATCAAATCCTCTTCTAGTCAAGGATTGTATTTTCCAGCATCTTCTTCTGTCCATCTGAAGGGTTTTTCGGATTTAGATTGGGCTACCTGTAGTCATACTTGTCGGTCAGTGACCGATTACTGAATTTTCTTGGGTGATTCCTTAATCTCGTGGAATTGGAATTCAAAGAAACAAACTATTGTTTCTCGATCTTCATCTGAAGCTGAGTATCATACGTTTGCTTCTATTGTGTGTGAAATTCATTGAATGACGTATCTTTTATAGGACTTCTGCATTCCTTTCATTTCACCAGCTATCTTATATTGTGAGAGCTAATATGTGCTCCATATTGCAGATAATCCCGCTTTCCAGGAGCGTACAAAATACATTGACATTGATTATCGTGTGGTCCGTGAGAAACTTCAAGCTTGGTTATTTCATCTTCTACCAGTTCCAAGTGCTTCTCAACTTGCTGAAATCCTTACCAAACCCTTGGAACCTCAACCGTTTCATAATCTCTTGTCTATGTTGGGATGATACTTGGACAAGAGATTACATCACCTACCCTTGATGAGAAAATTATTTTTTTAAATGTGTTTGAGTTACATCATTAGATGATTTCAAATAAATGTGTTTGAACTGAACTTAAAAATTTTACTAAATTTACTGAGTTGTTAAAGTTATGATAATATTCAAGTTTCATTTAGTTTGGTGAATTTTGAACAAAAGTGATAGTTTAGAAATTAATGCATTTGGAAATGAAATTGTTGATTTTAAACTCTTAAGTAGTGAATTGTGAAAAAGGATTGATGTAGTAGGATTTCAAAACAACATGTGTAAGTTGAATATTTATGTTGACTATGTAACATTGACAAAAAAATAAAAATATTTATATGTTTCAGCACTTTGTGTTGTGGTGGTTTAGCTCGTTGAGTTTTAGAGAGGAATCAAGATTATTGACATCAATATTTTAGTAGCGGAGAAAACTTGGAAATAATTATGTCGTTTTATATTAAAAATTTTAGAGAAAAATAAATGGAAATAAAGAGACCGTAGCCATTTTTCTTAGAAAATGATTGAAAATAAAGTATATATTGTGTTGAAAATGAGTTGTTATGGTTTGGTTTATCTCAAACGAATTAGAGTTGGAGTCTGTGTGAATTTTAAGACTTTAATTAAAGTTCCCAATCTCTATATTTAGTTATGTCGATTTATAAAACAGGAATTTAGTTATATGTTTAATTCAAAAGAATATAGATTTGAGTGTGAAAAACTATTTTAGAGATAAAGTTGTAAAATGCCATTTTGAAGAATAAGGTGTTAGAAAAATATATATTCTATACATGTTTGAGAAAGAATGTTTAGTTAACAGTGTGTTAAAAGAAACTTCAAATATTATTTTTGGTGATGAGAAACTTGTTGATGTTTAAGTTTTAGGATCTAATTGGACTTTTATGTTTCGTGGAGATTCCAATTACTTGTCACTGGAAAAATAATGGCTAAAATAGTGACTTATTTTGTTATGCTTTAGAAAAAGATTTTATAAAACCCCAATTTTATTCTAAAGTATTACTTAAAACTTTTAGTTTTTAAATAAAATGTTACCATATTTCTTTTTGAAAGAGTTTGCATCAAAGTGATTCATTTTGATTAGAAAATAATATCATGTTAATAGATTTTTATCATTAACAAAATCTTTATAAATATTTATTTATAGGTTAAAATAGAATAAATTATTTTTAACTAAAATTCGCAAAAAAAATAAATTTAACCAACATTGTGTAAAAAAAAAAAGAAAAACAAAAGCATTAACTTATTTTATTCGAGTATTCCAAAGTGGAAGAAAAATCCATATTGGCATTTCTAGTGCTTTAAAATTTGGCTAAATTAAATAAAACTTTAAAATACCACAATAAAATATTACAATAACTATTCTTAAATCTCTTCAGAATTATTAGTACTTAAAATGTTGTTAAAAGAGATCAGTTTTACATCATTGATATCAACATAGAACTAAATCTATGGAGAAATATCATAAAATAAATAATATAAAACTGCCTGATTAAAAGAGTAAAACACAAACACAAATAACTTAATTTAATTTAATGTTATATAAACTCTTAGTCTTTGTAGAATTTTGTAAATTTTCTTTTAGTTCTCATAAAAAAAATACTTTAGTTTTTAATTCGTACAAAAATTTTCCTACAAGTAGTTTTAGTGTCTACTAGAAAGAAACATATTTATTACGTTAACATTTATAAATTGACATTTATAAATGAGGGAAGGTTCATCATTTCCTCACTGAAATGGATTGATACAAGGACATCAAGACCACCATTAAGCCATGACATCACAATCAAGACCATAAAATCTTTGTCTAGGAGCATTTAGGTGTGACGTACTAGAGAAATGAACCAACACAATTTTTTTTTACTATGATGGACTGATCATAAATATCTTTATAGGTTAAAACTGATATATATGAGTTGTATTACAAAAACAACCAATATAATTAATCTCTCCTATATGTATCTTTAGATCATGATCTTTTACTATTGTTGTGGATTGGGATGAATGCCCATGTTCTTAGGGGTTTGAATATTGCAAAAAACAGGACGACAATGAAGACATAGGGGAGTGATGACTCGGATTGGTGATCAAAGTAGTGAGGTTTGATGTGACCAAAGAGAGTTCGAGAAGCCATTCTTCCATATCTTACAAATAAAGATTAGTTCAGTATTACATTTTCGAGTCATTTTTTTTAGTTCTGTTTGTTAAAGAAAAAGAAGCCTCTTTAAATTTATTGTACCTACATTTGTTTTAATGCAAAGTGTTTGTATTGTGAGTAAATTATGATCCGGTGAAATTGTTTAATAAAATAGGATATGTTTTTTATTGTCGTTTTTTTTTTAAAAAGAAAGTTACTTAGAAAAGATGATTATGACTTAAGTTTCAAACTATTTAAAGGAAAAAAAATACACCACCGTTGTTACAAATTGGGGTGTTACAAGAAACATGATTTGTCCAATGAATAGGTTGGTTACTCCATTAGCAATGTCTACACCAAAGTTATGTTACATTTCAATGACAAAACATCTTTGAAGTGGACAATATGGTAGTAGCCCAAAACTTCTTTTAAGTGGACTATTTCAGGGTATTACCAAAGTATATGTACGTGATCTTTGGTTTCTAGAAGTTTTGGAAAGGCAGTTATTTAGTAGTTTATAAGTTTTTCTTGTTGACCATGAAAGGAAGTTACTTAATTGATAAGACTTTTTCTTATTTACCAAACAAAGGAAAAAAAACAAATTACTTGATGACTAATCTTTTTACTTGGTAACAAATCAAGTTAGTTAGACAAAAAAAAAATTGTTTGTGTACCATGCAGCGGAAAGTAGGGTTAACCTTACTTGTTAGACAAACAAATGAACATCATACGTATGGTTTCAAATTTCACCAATTCTTCATTCATTTCTCATTTTTTTTCTTCAATTTTTTTCTTTACAAATCTATAATATCTCTCTAAGATTTTGGTATTCAATTATTCATTCGATAGGTCACATAATTCAAAACAGTTTTTGTGTTGAGAATATTTTCATTCAAGCATTGGAAGGGCTTCCAAAAGTAGTATCTTGATAATGAAGAAAAGTTGCCTATATGTAACTTTGGACAATGGCTAAGAATATTTGATGTTGGTCAGAATTCCAGTTGTCTAAATCCTTTACATATGTAAAATATCATGCGCAATAAGTCCCATGTGACAACCATTGATTGGATGACGAACATAGATGCCACATGACATATTTATAGTGAACTTTTAGGTGTGGACAACAAGATATGATTATAAGAGAATCCATTTTTTTTCTAAGCAATTTAGCAAATCCAAATCCGTAAAACGAAGATGGTATGACAAATAGGCTTCAAAGCCTCTCATTTCTTCATCTCATTCTCAAACTTCATCATATTTCTTCACTATAGCACTATTATGCTTTTCCCTCTAAACGTTTAGTTTAGATTTGGTGTTTCGTTGTGCTGCCGGATATTTCTGAGATATTCCAACTCTTTAATGTAGAGGAAAATGATGTACGTTAGTTTAATGCATAGGAAAATGAGGTAATGCCTATTTCTTTCAACTTTTCTTTTCTCTCGAAGAATTTATAAATACCGAATTAGGGTGTTAGATATAAACTAATATTTTTATGTTGTTTTTTGGGCTTTACAATAGTTTTGTTTGGAAGGTACATTTAGTCCTCTCATTACAGAGATTTTTCCTCAGTATAGTCGAAGGCTTAATCCATTATTTCCTCTCCAGGATGTCTTTCCTAGAACCTTTCTTCAATATACTGGACACTACAAGAAAACACCCCCTTTGTGGCCAACTTTATAAATATTTTGTGGCCGAATAAAACTCTCACAAATTTGTGACCGAAAAAGCCCTCACAAAGTTAAAATTGAAATTGGTCATCTGTTGTGGCTGAAAAAGCCCTCACAAATTTTTTATTTTTTAACTGGATTTTGTGGCTGCCTAAGCCCTCACAAAATCACAACATTCTGATTTTGTGAGGGCTTAGGCAGCCACAAAATCCAGTTAAATATTTCTGGATTTTGTGAGAGCTTTTACAGCCACAAATGATGCCTTTTGTGAGGGCCAAATCCGTCACAAATTTTTTTTGAGACCTGGACGTTTGTGGCGGCATAGGCCGCCACAAAGGAAATGGGCACGTGGCGTTGTGGCTGCAAAGGCCGCCACAAATGCCCAAGGCCAATCCTATATATATTTCTCACCCTCCTACTTCATTTTTTCACATTCAACTTCTCTCTAAAACCTCATTCTCACTATTCTCTCCTCCTTCTCTATACAAAAAATTACTCTTCATTTAAATTTGGTAAGTATAAATTATATTGTATATGTAATTTTATAATTTTATTTTTTAATTTGATATAACTAATTAATGTTATTGATTTTTATTTTTATAGTGGTTGTTAATTGTTTCGAAGACTTGCAAGCATCATACGTGAGTGAAAGCTTGAAGTCAGACGCTACTCCGCATCAAATTAGTATTTTATATATTTTAAATTTAGATTAATATATATATATATATATATATATATTAATTTTAAAATATAGATTAGTAATATACATTTAGATTAGTTTTATAAATTTATTGATGTTGTTATATTAATTTGTAATATACATTTAGATTAGTTATATTAATTAATGTTATTGATGTTGTTTACGTATTAATATATGATAAGTTAAAGTTTCAAACCACAGTTAAAATATATTGGTTTTAATATAATTATTATTTAAAAAAACATTATTAAAATAATGGATGATATTAATAGTTTTTGTTAAAAATAAGTCTTGATTTTTAAAAAAACATCATAATTGACATATATATTTGTATAATGATATAGTCTTGATTAATAATTTATTATATTATTTGCAGATTAATTAATATATAATCCCCTAATTGACATATATATCAAATTTATTGATTTAAAAAAAAATATTATTAAAATTTATCATATTAATTATTATTTTTTGTTATAAGTATTGATATTTTATTATATTATTTATAATTTATTATATTGTTTGCAAATTAATATATATATATATATA
>JBBPBS010000235.1:528411-547377 GCA_037974835.1 Cicer judaicum | reverse complement strand
TTTATTTATAATTTACATTAATTTAAATTAATGTTTAATTATAATTATAATTATAATTATTAATTTAAATATTTAAATATTTTATTATTAATATTTTATTATTTAAATTTATCTTTAATTTAATTATTAATCTTTGTTTTTAATTATATTAACATTAGTTTATTTTATATATATATATATATATATTAAATTTAATTTATAATTAAATTATATTTCAAATTTAATTTAATTATAATTTTAATTTTAATGTTATAATTATATTAATTTATTATATATAATAATGTAATAAACTATTAATTTGAAATTAAAAATTAATTTATTAATTACGTTGGCATTTGTGGTGGCCAAAAGCCCTCACAAATTCAGCTTGGATTTTGTGGCGGCCAAAAGCCCTCACAAATGCCCAGTCAGCATTCTTTTGTGGCGGCCTATGCCCTCACAAAGGCAGACTTTTGTGGCTGCTAAAGCCCTCACAAATGCCTGTATTTTGTGGCTGCAAAAGCCCTCACAAATGCCAAAGTGTTTAAGCTCCTTTGTGGCTGCAAAAGCCCTCACAAAATTTTGTGACCAGCTTCTTTGTGGCTGCCAAAAGCCCTCACAAAAGCCACCTTTGTGGCTGTTTTTTTCCCTTTGTGAGGGCTTTTGGCCCTCACAAAATTGGTGTTTTCTTGTTGTGGGAATCCAACCATTGAGGATCATGAAGGGCGTTGATTTCACACAATGTTTGTTTTTAGGATTCTAACTATCACTAAGATGATGTTACATATTAAATCCTATATCAATACAAGTGTGATAACACTTTGACTGATTTGCATCAACTCTAATAATTCTCTATGAGAGAATAATTCACTCATTCTTTTGGATTTGATGTGTTCTTGGCTTTTTCAAATTTTCTTCTTTTCACACATAGACTTTTTAATTTTCCTTCACACATTCTCTCTCTCTCTCTCTCTCTATCTCTCTCTCTCTCTCTGTCTCTCTCTCTCTGTCTCTCTCTGTCTCTCTCTCCGTCTCTCTCTCTGTCTCTCTCTCTCTCTGTCTCTCTCTCTGTAATGGATTGAGTGTGTTCTTCTTAAACATAGAGAATAAGTGTTTGTTGAGAATGTTGTTGTTGAAGGTCCTTAATCATCATTTAAGGAAGATATATCTTGAATAAGTATCCATATATATCTCCGTGAATGATTCTACGTGTCTTGATATTGAGGACTGGGAATCAAAAGATACTATAATCAAATCAAACGTTAATGACTTTCAAATACATATTAAATTCAGAATGTTCTTTAGAGGATGTGAAGTTGCTTTGTCTTCTTTGGGAGTTGATTATTTTCATAGCGTTGACTAAATTCAGAATTAGACAATCATACCCTTAATGTGATTATCAGAGGCAAAGACAGTTACTTGCTTATCACACTTGTCTAAAGCAAAGGCAAATTATTTCTTGTTATGCATCACATAAGTAGAGGCAAATTATTTCTTGTCACACTTATTAGAGACATATGCATATTGTTTATTGTCACAATTATTAGAGGCAGAGGAACATAATCCATGTTGAGTTCATTAGAGGAAATTTTACTACGATATTTCTTTGTGTTTCTAGAGGTAATTGAGGTACATCGTTATTCGCATTCTAAAGTCAACTAAAGCTTTGCGACAACAAAGGTGATTGTCACTAAACTTACGTTGTGGAGTTGTAGTAGAGTCATCGTTTCTTTTGCCTTTGTCCAGTTATCAGAGGATGAAGCTTATATTGTGATGCATGTTTTGTTGCACTTGTTTTTGCAGTATTGCTTTTGTTGTATTGGTAGATCTCTAACATTCTTGAAACATAGGCTACATTGGAATGAATAGTTATTAACATAAATTTTGCCTTTAATATGCACACTTAGCATATCTAGCTAAGGGATAATTGTGCTATATAATTTTGTTTTTTTTTTTATCATAATAACATCAACTAGAGGGTTGTATTTTAAAACACTTATATATTAACATTCTCTCATTTTTTGATGATGACCAATAACTATAAAATAAATGAACAAATTTCCTTTAAAAATAAGGTTTTGAAAGATATCTCCTCCTAAATGTGGTATTCATCAAATAAAATTAACCTTAACGATTGTTTGATATTCAAGAAGAAACTTTTCCGTCAAAAGTGTTCGTGAAAATAGATTCGTAATAATGAAGGCATGGGAAAGCAAAGAGAGATAGAGTGTGACAAATACCATAAACTATGGGGGTTAGTGTTAAAGGTATGAGGTATCAACTAGAAGGAGGTGAAGACTTGTTGTTGAAGGAAGGGAAAAAATCATTTGGAAGATAAAAAGAGGGAGAGAAAAAACAGAGGATAGGGAGAGAAGTTTCAAAGTCTCAGGAAAGGAAGATAGATAAAGCAAAGAACAAAAATCGTGAAAAAGATTTATTCAATTCTTAACTTACATTACACTTGTAATGCATACAAATTACATTTCAATTGCAAAACTTGTTACTAAAGGAAATTATAGTCCTAAGATCTTTCTAAGATTGTCTAGACCAAATCCATTAATTTAGATTACATATTACGTTTGAATCACCAATTCCTAATATATAAATAAACTAAGTTCCTTTATTTAACGTCTTTAAAAACAGTCTTCCTTCTTTGAACTTTCATATTATTTAGTGATGACGAAGTATTTCATATTCAACCCACCTTCTGACTTGTTAGACGTAACCACTAAAAATGAGATAATGTGATCTTCCATTTTCTATAATCATTTTGACTTGTCTGGTGGGACTTTCTCTAAATATAGAATTGGAGATATAGGTTTCCAAAGATAGATCTTTGATAAAATTGTAGATGCTCCAAACTTTGTTCATTATTACTTTGAGATTTTCATCCAATCCAAAGTATTCAAGAAAAGTGGGGTATAAGCCATTCAATGCTCTTTTTCATACTTTTTCCTTGTATAGGTACTTTTTGAGAGAAGGAGACATTCATACTCAAGGGTTGCACATGTTAACCTTTGAATGCATTTTGTGAACCTTCTTGTATAATTCATCTTGTTGGTTGTAGTTCACATATGTAGCGAATTTAGGAATTTGGAACATTTCACCATTCAGATTGAGCAATTCATGTTTTAAGAAAATTCTAAAATCTTTCTAAGGGTACAGTGTGAGAAGAGGATCATTTTAAGAGGATGAAAACTTAATAAAGAAAAAGATATAGATCTGGTTTTTCCTTTAGGATTTCAGGTTAGGAAGGTTAAAAAAAATTGGGATAGAAAGGCTTTTATGGAGATAGATGGTTTTGAAAAACACTGAAGGAAAGAAGTTTAAATAGGCAAAGGGGAGTGATTTAAACCTATATCATAACAAGAGTGATTAGAGACAACGATAAGAATGAGGACAAGAAATCAATGACCCAAACCGAAAAGACAACATAGACTCACGATAGGACAAATAAGAAAGCACATGCATGCAAAACCAAGACATATAAGGTAGGACAAACAAGTTCATATAAAATAATGAATTAAAGTTCAAGGTATCTAACGAAGACAAACAAGGGTAATTTAGCAATTGTTCTTATACATGTCTTACTAGAGTTGGCTGAACTTTTCTATAAAATGATCTTCTAATCAAAGGCAGAGTTGTCTTGGTTCTAATCATCCTTATGACTCAGCAGATGCCATCATTTGCTCTAGTGCTTTGATTTCTCATTAGAAAATGAGTCAAACACGCAATACACTAGAGGTGAGAGAACCTTGTCCTTGAACCTACAAAGGGAATGCTTCAAACCTTGTCTCTAGAGGATTGTCAGGGAGACTCATTACAAGCTTCTTTAAGGGTAATTCAGTTTCATCATTATTTCGAGTGCATCTCTTTGTTTTGATGAGGATGATTGACTTGTTGCCATTCAACGTTCCAAAAAGAGGTTTATTTAGAGATTGTATTATTTCTTGTTTCTTCTAAGGGATTACCTGCACATGTGATCATACATTCAGATAATAAAGATTCTAAAAGCTTCTCCCTGACAACTTAGATTCATTGTTAAAAATGCACTATAGTGCTTCCATTTATTTTGCACTACAATTTTGTTGAATACACTAATACTTCTTCCTGTCATAGGATGAATATCAGTAATGTAAATAGACTCTTCTCACTTAGCAACTCATTATGTCTTACAGAAGCATATATATTTTATCCAATTTGTCATTGAATAGTTTAAAGAAGAAAACAACCAGAAAACAAAATTGAAGGAATAACTTTTTTAAGAATGTATGAAGATAGATTTTAAAAGAGGAAATACACAAGGAATATTAAATTTTTGTCCAAACTAAAAGTTGATCACACAAAGAGGTATTTTCTTAGATAATTAATATGAGAAAGTATCTCTTATATAGATATGACTTTGAGATGATTACTCTGTTTCAAGTGACACAAACAAATTCCTTATTCATGTTTAATCTTCTCTTTGAGTATTCACTTGTCTTAATATAGAAAATTAGTTTTACTAGTCAAAATATCATTGAAGAGTGATTTGCAAGAGGGAAACTTTATTACGAAAAAAACTATTCCTATAGCAGAAAAAAGAAAAACTTTGAACAGGAGAGGAAATTGATATTTGAGAAAATAAATATTCTACAAGATCGCTTTATCTAATTTTTCATAAAGCAAAAACAATCTTTTCAACCAGATTTTGTCAAACAAAGTTTTGAAAGAGATAAACACATTTAAGACAAGATTTAAAAAGTATACATTATTTCAAACCATTTTTAGTGATTCCAACCTATAAGGATATTTTTTCTTTGATCCGCTTTCGCACGCGGGAAAAATACAATTGATAAAATGTAAATAGAGGTATTAACCAAATTTAAAGTTGAAAATAGAAAAGGGGTTTCATTAGATCTTTTGTTTTAAAAAATGAGTAAAAGGATTATTCCACTAATTCGAGTTTCAGACGTATCACAAATTCTACATATGAGTTTAATTTTTGATTTGGATTATGTTCTTATTTGACTATATAATTGATCAAAAAAACTTAATCAATCATATGTGAATTTGGTTTCTTTGACTGGATTAAGCATCACAATCATCAAAATATTACAATTAACGATCAAGCGTCACAAAATTATAATTCAATTAAATAAGATACCGAAACCAAATTCTATAAAATGAATTTAATGGATCCTATTGAAATTCAATTTAAGCAATCAAAATATAATATAATTCAAATAAACAAAAATAGAATCATGAAGCAAAATTGATAGCGTAACCTGGATCTCAATGTGTTGATGAAAATCTAAACTCGTGGGTTAATCTTATAAAATTATCCTTCCATGAATTTAAAATAAAAAGTGTTTATTTCTTGTAGCAATCGGAATCTTAAAATTTCATCCCTTAGAAAAGAAAGAAAACTCCCAATATATAGTACTCGATTTCGGGCTTTAGGATTTAAAAACAAGTGGGCCTCCTATTTAAAATTATTACAAAAGTCCAGATTGCGAAATCTGCAATTTAGGCCCAATAATGTTCGTCATTGGGATTTTATTCCAACACAAAAGTTGTAGCTCTGATTTTTAGATTTCCAACGCCTGCTCGTATGTGCCAATCCGATATCCAAAGCTCATGTTATGGTCTACAGAACGAGAAACGGTCAAAATGCAAATAATAAAATTATAATTCAATTTCGACCTTAAGTTTAGAAACAAGCTAAAAATATTATTCTAAACTATAAAGAGCTTTTAAAATCCAAACTAAAAAGCTAGAAACATGTGCCCAAATGCTATGATCACTCTTACACAGTAAAGTGCTCAATTAAGAGTTCGAGCTTTGATACCAATTGAAGGTGCTAGAAAACACATCAAAGGGTATTGTGTTTTCCTTTTCCAACAATACATCTATTTTGTTACAAAAAAGTTCTTTATCAAAACATTTAACTTACTATTAAAAGAGATTAAGAAGAAGTAAATTAGAATCATAAAGAACTAAGATGGGAGAGTTAGAAAAGAATAAGGAGACACATATATTTTATACCAGTTCACAAAAAACTGTTGTTACATATAGTCCTCCTTTTACGAAGAGATTTTGTGTTAATACATTTGAATGCTTAATGCATTATTTCCATAAATAGTTGTACAAGTATTCTTTACTCTGTTTCTTCAGGCTTTGAGTATTTTTCTCTAGTCTCTCTAGGTTGTCATTGCTAGAACATTTCTTCCACATATTGGCATCCTTCTGTTGAGGTTTATGAGGGTCATTGTACCTTTTAGGGTACCACTTAAGGATGAGAGGGTTGTTTCCACTATCATACTGATTTACATCAGTTCTAATTTTCGTCTGATTTGACATAAAGTTTATTTTTACGATTCTAATTTCCATTGAGAGAGTGTTATAGATTAGATCCTATATAAATACTAAAGTGAAAACACTTTGATTGATTTACATCGGCTCTAATAACTATATATCAAAGATTAATTCACTCATTCTTTTGGTTTGTTGTGTTCTTGGCTTTTTCAAATTTTCTTCTTTTAACACATAGCCTTTATCATTTTCTCTCATACATTTCTCTCTCTCTCTCTCTCTCTCTGTCTCTCTCTGTCTCTCTCTCTTTGCTCGTTGTAAAGGATTGAACGAGTTCTTCTTAAATATAGAGAGAAAGTGTACGTTGAGAATGTTACCGTTAAAGGTCTTTAATCTCCATTTAAGGGAACCAATGTTAAATAATTATCTATATCTGTAAATGATTATGCATTTCTTGTTGTTTAGGATAGGGAATCAAGATATTCTATCATCAAATCAAATAATAAAATCTTTCAGACACATAGATTCTGAATGTTCATTAGAGGATGTGAAGCTGCTTTGTCTTCTTTGGGAGTTGATTTTTTCAAAGCATTGACTTTTTGAGAGTGTTAACTTCATCCGAGGATACATAAAAGTTCAAAGTTAGACGATCAAACACTTGATGTGATTATTATAGTCAAAGGCAGTTACTAGCTTGTCACACTTGTTAAAGGCAAATTGTTTCTTGTCACATTTATCAGAGGTCGAGGAAATTTATTTTTTTGTCACGCTTGTTAGAGGAAGGGGTAGATTGTTTCTTTCGACACTTATCATAGGCTGAGGTTGAGGCTGATAGTTTCTTGTCATGCTTATCAACGCTAAAGGAATATAGTCCATGTTAAGGTCATCAGAGGCAATTTAACTATGGTATTGCTTTGCGTTTCCAAAGGTAACTAAGGTACAAATGTGCTCACATCCTAGAGTCAACTGAAGTTATGCAACAAAAAAGACGCGTGTTATCAGACTTACGTTGTTGAGCTGAATTGGAGTCTTGGTGGCTTTTGCTTTCGTCAAGTCATCAGAGGATAGAGCTTATATTGCGACGCATGGTTTGTTGTACTTGTTTTTGTAGTATTTATTTTGTTCTATTAGTAGATATCTAACATTCATGTACTTGTTTTTGTAGTATTTATTTTGTTCTATTAGTAGATATCTAACATTCATTTAATATAGGCTACTTTGGAATGGATAGTTATAAACATGACTCTTGTCTTTAATATGCACACTTAATATATATAATTAGGTGATAGTTGTTATTTATTTATTTAATTTTCATATCATCAAAACATGAATAAGATAATTATATTTTAAAACACTTTTGCACAAACAACAACCACAATAATTAAACACATAGGAAAAATAGGTAACAAACAATTGGAGTGATGAACTTACTACTTGGGGTAGTGTTATATAAATCATGTTACGGCAGTTTTAATGTTTTATGATTGTTGGGGAATCATAAGGACCTTATTCACATGTTGAACTAAATGGATAATGAGGTTGGAAAAAAGAAAAACTTTACGTTTAAAGTTCAAGCAACCTGATTTGAAAAGTTTAAGGGACATCAGTAATCAGATGAAAATCATACAACGTGAGAGTTTCTTTAATAAATATGGGAAAATCAATGTCTGCCTTGCTTTTAAGAAAAATAAACAAAATCTAGTTCCTACGGTTCTTATTGGTGTATACTACTCTATGCATATGCGACATGAGAAGAAAGGGGAATGATTTTGTGTTGTCTTCTAGTGTTGTATACTTGGTTTGTGTCTCACATGTTAAAGAAAGGCTATCGTGTTAGAATTAAAAGTAGTCGTGAATGGGCTCAAAATATAGCTAACCTTACCAGGGACACAATTTCATGGTATCATAGAGAACAAGAGACGGAAGAAGTAATTTGCAAATGCAGACATTTTCCAAAAGTACCTCTCATGGGAACCAAATGATGTATTAATTACAATCTGACGGTAGCTCTAAGACAACTAGGCTATCCTATGTTGGAAAAACCAGATGATAAGTTGCATGAAGCTTTTGTTTTACAGTACAAGTATGCTAGAAGAATTAATCATCTCTCTTAGATCACATGGTATTGAGCTTGTAGAGGATGAGCCCAAGAAGAACCAACCAACCTTGGCATTGAAATCCAAGCAGAAGAAAGTCATAAAGGCAATAAAAGAATCAGAGGATGGTGATTCAGATGATCAGAATGGAGACTCAAAGGAAGAGGAAATAGTGTTAATATGCAGAAAAGTTTAGAATATGTGGGCACAATAAAAAGTTTAGAATATGTTGCAAAGACATTCTTGGAAATCCAGGAGAGGAAATGATGATAAATATGACAAGAAAATCATCATCTTCTATAGGTGCAATGAACCTGGACATATATTGCCAGAATGCCCAAATACGAAGAAAGGAAAACATCAAAGGAAAGATTCTAGATCCAAGAAGAAGAGTATGATGGCTACATGGGATGATTATGATGAATCCTCTAACGATGAAGAGCACAAAGATTTGGCTCTGATGGTTCTTACCAACTCTGCCTCTAGATCCAACATAGATTCTAACTGTAAAAGTGAACCAACACATGAATAAATTGAGGTATTTTTTGACTTTACATGATCTGACTTAATTAGTGCTATAAAGGATTTTTTCATTACGAACCACAAATTTAATTGAAAACACTTAGGAGCGAAAATAAAAATCTAATTGAAAAATTTAATGTTGTAAAGAATCAAAGTGCTGAATTTAAAATAGAAAATGCAACTTTGAAACTTGATATTACTGAACTTATGACATTTAATGAAACTCTGAACACTGATATTATTGAACTTAAAACAGAAAATGCATATCTAAAAACAGATATTGTTGAACTTAAGGTTGAAAATGTAACACTAAAAAGTAATTATAGTTTAAATCAATTGAAAATATCACATGTAACTCCGATAAGCATGAAGAAGTATTTCAAGATTTTCTAGATAATGGTAGGGAAAGAAGCAATTATACATCTATGAGAGGAATATCATTTCAAGAAAAAGTAACTGAACCTAAGTTTGTTCCCTCTAATGATTTCTGTACCATTTTCTATAAGAAAGGTCACAATAGAATATCTTGTCCTATGCTAACCACATGGAAAGACAAGAAACCTTTAAGACCTAACAAATCAGGACCCAACTAGATTTGGGTATTAAAGGATAAAATTATTTATGTTGTAGATGTTCTAAGAAACCAAATTGAAACACAAGTCATGGTGTCTAGTCAATGGATGCTTGCAATATATGAAGGGAAAAAGGTATATGTTCCAAGACTAAAATTATTTATGTTGTAGATGTTCTAAGAAACCAAATTGAAACACGAGTATTGGTCTCTAGTCAATAGATGCTTGCAATATATTAAGGGAAAAAGGTATATGTTCCAAGACTAAAAAACATAAGCCAACTGAATTTGGTGGAAAAAGAACTGGTAAGCATAATTTCTATCACAACCAGAACGATATGATGAACCATAAAAATATGGAGTATCAACATAATCAAAAGTGGCAGAGAAATGACACATATCAACATAACTGAAACTACCAGAAGAATCAAAATTACCATCATTCCAAAAATTACCAGAGGAACCTAATACATCAGTGGAAACAGAAGTGTCAAATTAACAATCCGAATTAGAAGACTTTTTTGAACACTCCAATCAAATTCATCAACACTATAAACTTGGATGGGAATTCAAATCCCTTCATCCGGACCCTCTAATTAGATATAAGTTATATCAATCTTTAAATTTAACTATTGTCTGATATTATGTTTACTGTGATAACAAGAAGCTTGATCTTAAAATCAAAGCTATATAAGTATTTTGTAGGTTCTCAAAAATTTAGAGGAACAAGGAGATCCACACAATCTGAACACTTTAGCAGAAGTAGCATAAAAGTTTGATTTTAGAAACAAACTGAAACCACCAACAAAATTGATGTTTTAGCTGTTTACTGGAATTAGGTGCAAACAAACCAGAATATGACAAATATTCAGAATAAAAAAAACCGATCAAGTTACAAAATAGTCAAGATAAGTCAAAAGGATGATCTGGATGAAAATACAAGTCATCTCATCTTATTGGAAGGGAAAGTAATCCTGTGAGGATCAGATCATCATTAAAAATACCACTTTGTTTGGCTCACTCTCATCAATTGAGCCTACTATTGTTGATGAAGCACTGACAAATGATAGACGGATTTTGCGATGCAAGAAGAGTTAAATGAATTTAAGAGCAATGATGTTTGAATCTAGTACCTTGACCAAAGAGGAACATTATTGGACCCAAGTGGGTTATCAAAAATAAGCTAAATGAAAAAGGTGAACTGATCAGAAACAAGGCAAGACTTGTTGCACAAGGCTATAGTCAATAAGAGGACATTGATCACACTGAGACATTTTCCCCAGTGGACCTTGTAAGAAGCCATTCATATCCTACTTTCTTTTGTTGTAATAATAACATTACATTATTTCAAATGGATGTTAAAAGTGATTTTCTAAATGGTTATATAGGTGAAGTAGTATATGTTAAACAACCTCTAGGTTTTGAAAGTTCTGAATTTTCAAATCATGCTTTTAAACTTAGGAAATCTCTGTATCGTCTAAGACATGCACCTAAGGATTTGTAGGATAGACTTAGTAACTTCTCGCTTAAAAATAACTTTGAAAAATGACAAGTAGATAATACACTTTTTAGAAAGTCAATAGGAGATAACATTCTTATTATTCAAATTTATGTTCATGACATTATTTTTGGATCTACTAATGACACTCTTTGCCAAAAAAATTCTAAATTGATGTAGCTTGAATTTCAAATGAGTATGATGCAAGAACTTAATTTCTTCTTAGGGATACAAAATCAGCAAAGTCAAAAAGGTAGATACATTCATCAAACTAAATATGCAAAAGAGCTTATCAAGAAGTTTAAGATGAGTGATCGCAAACATATGTCTACACCAATGCACCCTGCTTGTTCACTTGAAAAAAATGATCAGGCAAAAAAGTTAAAAAAAAAATAACTATAGAAAATTATTAGGATTCCTACTTTACCTTACCACTTCTAGTTCTGACATCATATTTAGTGTATGTGTATGTGCTAGAATTCAAGCTGACCCTAGGAGATGACATTAACAATTGTTAAGAGAATCCGTAGATACCTAAAAGGCACTACCAACCTTACCTTGTTCTACAAGAAATCTCCTAAGTACGAACTGAGTGAATCATGTGATTTTGATTACGTTGGAGATAAACTTAAGAGAAGGAGCACTAGTGGAAACTAGGCATGGCAGGTGAATCCAAAGCCACTCGAACCACCCTAGGCCCTCCCCGCATTTAATAGGGGAAAACCATTTTTAATGGATGTAGGTGCGGGTACGTATTTTCTTTGCTTTTTAACATAATGGGCGGGAGTAGGGACGCGTGCGGGGGCGGTTTTCCTCAAATATGTCCCGCATGCGCACCCACCCGACATAAATGCAATTACTTAAATACCCTTATATCTCTTAAAATAGTAACAAAACCCTAATTTTGTCAATCTTCCTTCTTCTTTTCAAATTTCCTTGTTGCCACCATCCACCTCCAACCTCACTTTTCTGTCCTGACCGTCCTCCTTCATCCTCCGTGCGCTGTCTTCGTCCTCCTCCTCGCGCCATCTCAACTCTTCGTCGATTATCCTCTTATGTTAGATGTCTCCCTCCTAATTTGTGTGCCGTTTGTGATTCTTGCTTGTATGTTTGTGATTCTAACTATTATTTTTATTAATTTAACCGATTATATTCTTAAGAATTGTACAAAACATCATCGCCTTTCAATCTCGTTTTGTTATTTATTTTAACTAAAATTTCAAATAAACTGTATTTATTTATTTATATTTAAATTCTACATATATATTATTTTTATTGATACTTAACAGTAAATAGTGATAGAATTTAAGTTTAGCTAAATATTTTATTACCAAACGACTTGAAATCTAGTCGAGCAAGTCAGACTTATACATGTCAGAAGAATTTAAGTTGAACTAAATATTTTATTACCAGACCAGTTTAAGTTCACATGCTCAAACTTAATTCGATGTTTAAATAGAAATGTTGATTCTAAATATTGATTTGGATAACATTTTATGATATCATTTTATGGTTGTTTAGCAGCTATGGCCCTTTATTGATAAACTATTGACTAATGAATTTAATTCATCAATAAGAAAATATGAAAAGTTTAATTCTGAGTAATGAATTTTTATTGATAAATTATTGATTAATGAATTTTTTATAGTAAATTATGATATATGGCGTATTATAATTTTTCAATAAGAAAATATGTAGAGTTTAGTTCTACAATCTTTTTTTAATTTATACTATTCATAAATTTATTTATGAATTCATGAATTAAATTTGTTTTTATGTGCAACTTTCCATAATATATAAATGGAAATTGAAGGCGTATCTCAACCACTACCATGTCAATTTACTTCAAAAGAAAGTTCACATCAACCAACTATAAATGAAAGTTGTAATCCGTTAGTTAATATTTCTACACCAAATTAAACTGTGCAAACACCTCATGATGAGAAAAATGATAGTATGAAAGATCAAATCATTAAAGATCGTTCCAATAGACTTAAAATTATTGCATGGGATCATTTTACAATGGTCAAAATTGATGAAAAAGATAAAGCTAAATGTAATTATTGTAAGAAATTGCTTGGTGGGAGAGCAAGAGATGGGGCGTCACACTTGCGCAAACATATGAAAATATGTTCTCCATGTTTGGCTACTATGGGACATAATAGCGGACAAACATTTCTTACAACTAAGGTCTTGCAAAGTAAAAAGAAGTTGGGGTCTGGAGTTGGGGTCTAGAATTTATGATGCACATGCAATTATTTTACATGAATATCCACTTTCAATAGTGGATTATATTGGTATTAGTAGTTACTCAACCTCTCTCCAATCATTATTTGAAGTTGCTTGTCGAAATACTATAAAAAATAGATACTCAAAGTGTACGAAGATGAGAAAACCACAATTTTGAATTTGTTAGAAACTCTCCCACAAAGAGTACCCATTACTTCTAACATGTGGACTGCGATCAATTGAAAAAAAGGTATATGGATGTCATTGCTCATTACATTGATGAAAATTGGGATTTACTAAGTCAAATTTTGAGGTAATTATAATTTCTTCTAATACTAGTTTGATTGAATATTATTTATATTAGTCATTGAATGTGAATCTTATTATATTAGGTTTATTTATGTTCACGCCCTTCATACAAGTGAAAGAATTTGTAATGCATTAGTTCAATGTTTGATGGATTGGAATATTGATACAAAATAGTCTACTATCACTTTAGATAATTGTAGCACTAATAATTCAATGACTAAAGAAATTAAGGATAAGTTGCAATTGGTACATTGTTAAAGAATGAGGCCTTACTTCACATGCATTGTTGCGCCCATATCGAGATAATGTTGTATATTGGACTACAACAACTAAAATGAAGGAAAAGTTTGAGGAGACTCCCAATCAATTATGAATCTCTTACACCAAGAATCTAGTTTTAGATTGTCCGACTAGATGGAATTCAACTTATAAGATGCTTCATGTTGCCATTTTGTATGAAGATGTATTTAGTTGTTCAATTCTATCAATAAAGTATTTTCTGGCACAAAATATCCAACTTCCAATCAATATTTTCCTAAGATTTGTATGATCAGAATTGATAAAATGAGTGGATTAAATCCTCTGATGCATTGGTAGAAAAAACGGGAGAGCATATGTTGGGAAAATTTGAAAAATATTGGAATATGGTTCATGAAATAATGAGGGTTGCTGTTTGTTTGGATCCTACGTACAAAATAGAGTTGCTTGAATATTATTATGTTAAGTTGTATGAGAATGGTGCTAATGACCAAGTTATGTCGATCCAGTAGATGTCTTATGATTTGCTTTATGAATATCAATTGAAAAGGAGTAATGGTTCTAGTTGTGATTCTCAAATATTAGACATCCACTTAAGTAATATTGAGGATGATGGTTTAGAAGACTATGATTTTTGTAACACCCCAATTTTTAACAGCACGGGTGTGTTTTTTTCTTCAAAACAAAGAAATAAAGAAAGAAATACCTTTGGATAAATATTTAAGTCGTAACATAACGACAAAAGTCAACAATATTTACAAGCAGCGGAAATAGTTTTTGAAACAAATATCCAAAGTATATAAACAACAAAATACACCAGGGTTGTGAGGCCTATCAGACATAGCTCATCCCCCTGGGGTATTCTCGACAGGAACCTGTACAAAAGCATTGCCGCAAGAATTTTAACTCCCCCACGTCACATAAAAATGTGGTACATGGACCCACCAAAAGAAAAGTCTAGCTGACAATACGAGGTATAGGTACAGTCTTCCAAATTGAAATAAATACATCCACCAAAGAAAGACATTTATCCCCTATACAACCATCTAATCTAATCATGCTTCAAAAAAACGATACCACCCGAGTGATCTCCACGCGCCCTGCAAGATCCTTCTGACACAACGTCGGTCAGGCACGTCTAGCTACATATCCATCTCTAGGGTATTAACCGATAGGACGATCCTGGTTCTCATCAGAACGCAAGGCCCATATTTCGTCAATAATTTTAAAGGGTCACCAACCGAAATTAACAAATTACACATAGCATTTAAGTTTCAAATGCATAAAATAACCTTTCAATTTAGCATACTCCTTGAAAGGGTTTTCATATGCCAAACATGCATAAACAAAGCTGAAAAATGGAGTTTTTAACAAAACTGCACTGTTGTATTCGAATACAACATCCTTGTATTCGAATACAGTGCTATTTTAGAAGTCAGTTGCAAAATCAGGACATTTGTATTCGACTACAAGCCTCTTGTATTCGACTACAATAGCAGAAAAATGCAGAATTCAGTTTTGAAACATTTTAAAAAGGTTTCGCATTCAATCAACACTTAGACACAAGTCCAAACAATCACACTTAGCAATTATGGAACAATCACAACAACAACTTGAGTTTACACATGCAATCATAACATTAAAGAAAACATGACTCGCGTGCCAAGCATCCTAATGCAATGCGTATATGCCAAAATGCATGGACTCGGAATTCCAAACTAAACCCTCCTCGAAGGGGCGTAAATCATAATTGTACCGCCTATTATGGGCCAATAGTACTAAATTACGAAGGTGCCACCTATCACAAATCAACACGATTTACTATAAACGTAAATGATAAATGTACTGCTTATGACATGCCAATAGTACTATTTACCGAGTGCCACCTATCACAGGTCAGCACGATTTACCAAAAATGTGTAGTCTATCACGGACTTGTACGACGCGATAATCCCTGCAAGGATAAGATGAACCAACAAATGAGATGGAATCATCTCGTGGCCCATTCGGTCACCATGTACTATGAAATGCATGAGCATACTCTGACTCTTTCCACAACAATCATTAAGTAAATGCAGCTATTAAAAGATTCCCGATTTTTAATACTCAATTAACACTAATGATTTTTCAAATACAACACATAGCATACTTAAACATATTCTCAAATTCAATCGACAATTCATACCAAATCATATCAATTCATTTTTCCATAAAATCCACACATAAAACATATCTAAACAATTCATAATATTAATAATGAACACATCAAACATGAATCACCACAACCACACCTAGTTCAATCATCATCCACCCATAAATATCCACGTTTTTAAACATAAATCAAGCCAAATTAATTTTCACCAAAACCCAACTCCAAAATTTCACCCATAAAAAGCATTAAATTCATTTACCCCAAATCTACACTTCAAACCCAACAAATTTATTTTCTATCCAACCACAAAAAACAATCCCTAAATGCAAACTAAAAGTTTGGAATGAGCCCTTACCTTAACGGTAGCTTTAAAAGTTTGGAAGTCCTTTAGGCTATAATCTTTGTACTTTAGGGTCAGACAGTGTACTTCATTTGCAAAAATAATATGTATCTTCATGGATTTCAGAAATCGAACCATTAAAGGTAAATCAATCCATTGAGTTAAGAACTAAGTCCCATATTTCACTCCTAAAAAAATATGTATCACAATTAAAGGAAATAGATGGTACGGGATCAAAGGATAAAACAATCAAAGTACTATCTTCTAGAAGTGTTAAAATTCCCTAGAAGCATTGACTTTTTCAAAGTATTGATTTTTTTGGGACGTTGATTTTATTAGAGGATGAAAGTTCAGAATCAGACAAACAAACGCTTGATGTGATTATCAGTGGTAAAGGCAGTAGAATTATTTTCACGTATATCAGAGGTAGAGGTAGAAGAAATCTTGTTACGCTTATGTATTAGAGTTAAAGGAACATAATCCATGTTGGGTCCATCAGAGTGAACCGAGGTACTACATTGCTCGCTACCCAATGTGAAACAAGGGTGCATGTTACAAGACTTTAAGCTTTCAAGCTGGTGAAAAGTATTGGTTTCTTTTGAATTCGTCTAGTCATCAAGCAATAGACCTTATATAACGGCACCTACTTTGTTGCACTTGTTTCCATAGTAATTCTTTTACTCTACTATATCTAGCATCAACATAAGATCTCTGAAATACTAGTAACCTAGCCTACTTTGAATAGTTATTATCATGATTTTTGCCTTTAATATGCACACTTAGCATGTATAGTTACGAAATAGTTATCATTTATTTCTTTTTATTTGTTATCATCAAAACATCAACCGCATGTTTGTATTTTAAAACACTTTTGCACTAACACTCATGAAGGAGCAAACACGAGAAGATGGGTTGAATTATGTGTGTCCAAGTTGGACTCTTTTTTATCATTTGATTACAATTGGTTCGGGTTTGATGACTTACAGCAGAAGCAGTAATAAAACTTAGGAATGCAGGAGTAAAGTGACACAAGCAATTTATCCTAGTTCACCACCAACTCGATAACTACGTCTACTCCCCTTACATAGATGAATTTAATCCACTAGTTCAACTCTCTAAACTACATAACACCTGACCCTACAAGTCAATCTTCTAAAAAAAGCCTGCAACCCCCACCTTTTTTAGGAACACAAACACCTCGACTCTACAAATCAAGTCTTCTCCATATAATTTGACAACCTCAGATTGTTGAAGGCACACAACACCTTGACCCTATAAGCCAAGTCTCTCCATACAATCTAGCAATCCCAGATTGTTGAAGAAACACTAAAGCCACTATCGGGCTTGGTTGCAAGAGTTTGGAAATTGTTTTCCTTTTTGCTTCTACTAAGAAAATTTGATAAAATGATTTTCCCACATTACAACACTTAGAGTATATTACTTTGAACGGGTGCTTTGCTAGAACTTAAAATCTTACACTCTAAATACATAGAAAAATTAAGGTCTTAAGGTTTTTCTACATAACTTTGTTTTTAGGATTTCTCAATTTGTTGTTTGTGGTGGTGTTACATCCTTCATCAGCCTTGGGTACTATTTATAGGAAAACTAAGGCTTCAATTTAGTCCCTTGTGAACTATGAATCATATCTTTATTCCACTTTGGTCAACAAATATTTCTTCAAAATATAATTATGAAAGATATGCTTTGGTAATACCACCATTAGCCAACCTTATTTTTGAATTTGATTGGAGCAATTCTTCTAGAATTATATTATGTGTATTTTTTCAAATTACGTTTCCAAATTGAATCACTTTAGTCTTCCTTCATACGCTTGGTTTGATTTGAGCGGGAATGAATATGGGCTTATTCTTGGATCTTCACAGGTATGGATCTGGATATGTCCAATTCAATATGTTGCTCAATCTATCAAAGTCGTTGACCTTCCATCAAATTCGTTAACTTTTCTCCATCTGAAGTATTGACTTGATTGTTGGAGTTAGATGTTGTGTTTCTTGAATATTAAGAGTCAAAAAAAGATACAAAGTTGTGTGACTTAGAATTAGTGGCATGGGAACCTTCACATTAGTTGCATTATCATATTCATTGCAACTCCATATTGTACTACATATCAGAGGCAATTCTTTGGAACAAGTTGTAGTCTCATAGTTAATGCAACTTTAGAGTGTGCCACGAACAAGAGGCAACACTTTCAAATGAGTTGCACTCTTTAGAGTCATCAAAATATATGCTTTAGATGTAGACTGAAAAAATTGCTTTAGACTTCAGAGGTATACTAAGCTATTGTTTCTTTATAGGCATGTTGAAACTATTGTTCATCAAAGTCATTCATAAGAGGGATGCTGAAGTTATTTATCATCAGAGGCATGCTGAAGTTTCTATTCATTAGAGTCATGCTAAAGTTATTGTTCAATAGAGGCACGGAAAACTAAAAAAACACACTGAATCTTCAGAGACACTTAATTCTTCAGAGGCACATTGAATCTTCAGAGGCACATAACACTTCAAAGGCAAACACAAAATCTTTAGAGGCTTACAGGATCTTTAGAGGCATGAAAATTAGAAGCACACTTCAATCTTCAAAAGAAGTAGAAAAACACGTTGAACCACCAAAAGCACACTATCAAAGGTAGATACGTGAACTTTTCCATCACGTGGATTTTACTTATTTGATAGAAGGTAAAAACACGAGAGAGGGGG
>JBBPBS010000235.1:510905-528316 GCA_037974835.1 Cicer judaicum | reverse complement strand
TGAATTGTATTTAACAAAGTTGATAACTTTTTGCTAATTTGATGAAGGCTAGTTTTTTTTTTATTACTTAAGTATATAAAAAGAAATCTAGTTTAGAGGCAGTAACCAATGAAATCATAAATAATTGGAAACATAGATTTATCATGATTCACCACTAATTTGGCTACATCCACTCCTCTTATTCAGAAGGCTTTAATCCACTAATTCAAATACTTGAATTTCAAAACCCCAAATCCTCCAAGTCAGTCTTCCCAAATAGCTTGACAACCCCAAACTTTTCAGAAACACAAACACCTTGACTCTACCAAACAAGTCTTCTCCACACAACCTGACAATTTTTTGATTTTCCGGGTTCTTCAGAATTATTTGCATTAGCTTACTCAAGTTGTGGTAAACCTACACTATCATCAAAAAGCTTTGACTTTTCAAGGTCAAATGGTTTGTCATCAAATTTAACATGTATATATTCTTCCAAAATCCGAGTTTCCCTATTAAACACTTTATAAGCATGAGGTCTTTTAAAGTATCCAATGAAGGCAGACTTTTGAGATCTCGAATCAAATTTACCATAGTTATCTTTAGTGTTCAACATATAACAAGTACAAACAAATTGTTTAAAGTAAGAGATGTTTTATTCAAAATAGATCCAATTAAGACCCTACTTGGAATATAATATGAGGTGTTAATTGCTTTAGTCCAAAAGTGTTTGGCAACATTCATTTCATTTAACATGGTTCTTGCCAATTCTTGGAGTGATATATTCTTTCTTTCTACAACTCCAATTTGTTGGGGTTTTCTAGGAGAGAAAAAGTTATGAAAGATTCCTTATTTTAAGGCCCTTAGTTTTATTTAGTTTTAATTTGTAGTTATTGTATATAGATATTTTGTGAGTTTAATGGCCAAAAATATCTTTTGAAGCCACGATTAGAATTATTCATCGATAAATAAATTAGATTAATTACGGTGAATCTTTTGTCGAAGAATAATTTATTTCTGTTACGAAGAATTTAATACCGGGCAGTTTTATTAAAAATATCTCGGGTTGCTGAAAATTGTATTTGTCAATTGAGTTGCTACGAGAGTAGATATTTTTAACAAAAAGTGCTTTGGGAAGTGATGGGTGAAATGGTAATTTTATGAAATATTTACATATTTTTAGATATTTGTTGTATATAGAAAGGAAGGAAAAAGGAAGGAAAGAGGAAGAAAGGAAAACAGAAAGAAAACAATTTCCTCCCAACCTTCGCGAGAACCCTTCTTCTTCTTCTCTATTTCACGAAAAAACAAAACCACTCAAACTCAAACCTTCAATTTTCTTCTAGATCTAACCTTCGTTTCGCGAAGAGATAGAAGGGAAATTTGCTCATCTCCACGCTATTTGCTCATCTCCACGCTATGTTGCTAGTGAGCTAACTTTGGAAGCAACGTTGCAAACGAAGTTTTTACCAGAATTAATCGCGGTACCGTAATCAGTTGGAAAAGGGATGACAGAGGTAAGGGCTGCTTCTAAACATTTAGTTTGCATTTAGGGACTTATTTGTGGTTGGGTGGAAAATAAATTTGCTAGGTTTGAATTGTAAATTTGGGGAAAATGAATTTAATGCTTTTTATGGGTGAAATTTTGGAGTTGGGTTTTGGTGAAAATTAATTTGGCGTGATTTATGTTTGGAAACGCTGAAATTTATGGGTGGATGATGATTGAACTAGGTGTGGTTATGGTGATTCATGTTTGATGTGTTCAAAATTAATATTATGAATTTTTGAGATATGTTATGTATGGATTTTGTGGAAAAATGAATTGATATGATTTGGTATGAATTATGGATTGAATTTGAGAATAGGTTTGAGTATGCTCTGTGTTGTATTTGAAAAATCATTAGTGTTAAATGAGTATTAAAAATGGAGAATCTTTTAATAGCTGTATTTACTTAATGATTATTGTGGAAAGAGTAAGAGTATGCTCATTCATTTCTTAGTACATGGCGACCGGATGGGCCATGGTGATAGTGGTGACCGGATGGGCCACGATATGATTCCATGTGATTTATTGGTTCATCTTAACCTTGCGAGGATTATCGCATCGTGTAAGGTACGCGATAGACTGCACATTTTTGGTAAATCGTGCTGACCCGTGATTGGTGGCACCTCGGTAAATAGTACTATTGGCATGTGATAGGCGGTACATTTACGATTTACGTTTTTATTAAATCGTCCTGACCCGTGATAGGTGACACCTCATTAATTTAGTACTATTGGCCTATGGTAGGCGGTACAATTATGATTTATGCCCCTTCGAGAAGGGTTTGGCACATACCAATTGCATTAGGGTGCTTAGCACACGAGTCATGTTTGATATATTGTGATGATTGTATATGTATGCTCAATTATGGTTTTCATTATGCCCTAATTTGTAAGTGTGATTGTTTGGATTTGTGTGTAAGTGTTGGTTGATTGCGAAACCTTTTTAAAAGTTGATTTATGTTGTTTTTGTTGTTTTTTGTTGTTTTGCTGATGTATATTCGAATACAAGAGGCTTGTAGTCGAATACAGATGTCCTGATTTGGCTACTAACTTATGAAACAACAGTGTAATCGAATACAAGAGGCTTGTAGTCGAATACATATTTCCTGCTTTTGCTATTGACTTCTGAAATAGCACTGTATTCGAATACAAGGATGCTGTATTCGAAGACGACAATGAAGTTTTGTTAAAAAATTCATTTTTCAACTTTGATTATGCATGTCTAGCATATGAAAACCATTTCAAGGTGCATGCTAAGTTGCAAGGATATTTTATGCATTTGAAATCCAAATGTTATGTGTTATTTGTTAATTTCGGTTGGTGACCCTTTACAATTATTGTGGAAATCTGGGCATTGCCCTTATATGAGAACCAGAATCGTCCTATCAGTTAGTACCTTTGAGATAGGAAGGTAGTTGGACTTACCTGATCGAAGCTGTGTTAGGAGGATTTTGTGTCGGGAGTGTGGAGACCACCTGGGTTGTATAGCTTTTTGTAGTATTATCAGATTAGATGGTTGTATAGGGATTAGTTGTCTTTCTTTTGGGAATGTATTTACTTTATTTTGAAAGATTGTACCTATACCTCATATTGTTAGCTTGACTTTAATTTTGATGTGACGTGGGGAATTCAAAATTCTCAGGGCAGTGCTTTTGTATAGGTGTTTGTCGTGAATACCCCAGGGGTATGAGCTATGTCTGATAGGCCTCACAGCCCCAGTGTATTTTGATGTTTAAATACTTTGGATTTTTATTACAAAAACTAGTCCTTTGTTTTTAAATATTGTTGACTGTTGTTGCTGTGTTACGACTTAAATATTCATCCAAAAGTATTTCTTCTTTATTCCTGCAATTCGATTTTTGTTTTGTTCAAAAAAGACGGGCTGTTACACTCATCAAGAAAACTTTCAAAGAACCTGTTTTAAAATTCTCCTCCGTGATCACTTCTAATGGTTACAATCGTAAGATTCTTTTCATTTATTATTTGTTTGCAAAATGTGATAAACACTTTATGGGATTCATCTTTACTTAATAATTTTACCCATGTTCACCTAGTGTAGTCATCTACTATAAAAAAGCCATATTTCTTTCCACTTAGAGAGATTGTTTTCACAAGTCCAAAGAGATCTATATGTAAGAGCTCGAGGGACTTTGAGGTTGAGACTGAGTACTTAGGGGTAACGGAGTTCTTTGTTTGTTTTCCCTTTTGACAAGCTTGCCAAATAATTTCAGTTTTGTATCTAAGCTTAGGTAGACCTCTAACTAGTTGAAGTTTGTTCAATTTTGAAATTAATATAAGCTTTTCATTACCTAATCTTATGTGCCAAATTAGTTTCTCTTTATTTACTTATTTAAGACCCTTAACCTCTTGTTTCTCTATAAGTCTTAGATCTTTTAGAGTATCCGATGAAGGCAGATTTTTGAGATCTAGAATCAAATTTACCAAGGTTATCATTAGTGTTCAACATATAACAAGTACAAAAAAAATCAAGAGATGTTAGGCTTATTACTTTTCCACAACTTATATGGTGTTCTATTCAATATAGACCTAATTAAGACTCTATTTTGAATATAACATGCAGTGTTAATTCCTTCAGCTCAAAAGTGTTTTACAACATTCATATCATTTAACATGGTTATGGCCATTTCTTAGAGTGATCTATTATTTCTTTCTACAACTCCATTTTATTGGGGTGTTCTAACAGAAGAGAAGTTGTGAGAGATTATAGTATCTTCACAAAAACATTCAAATTACTTGTTTTCAAATTCTCCTCCATGATCACTTCTAATTGTTACAATCTTAATACCCTTTTTATTCATTATTTGTTTGCAAAAAGTGATAAACACTTTGTGGGATTCATCATTACTGCTTAAGAATTTTACCTATGTCAACCTAATGTAATCATCTACTATAACAAAGACATATTTCATTCCACTTTGAGAGGTTATTTGCATTAACACAAAAAATTCTATATGTAAGAGCTCAAGGGGTTTGAGGTATAGACTGAGTTCTTATGGGTAAACGGGTTTTTTTGTTTGTTTTCCCTTGTGCAAGCTTCACACATAATTTCAGTTTTGTAACTAAGTTTAGTTTCTCTTTATTTACTTACATAGGACACTTAACCTCTTGTTTCTCTAGACTAAACAAATTTATCTTATAAATGTTGTTTTGCCTCAGACCTATAAAGAGTATAGATCCATCCTTCTAAATAATTGCCTTGAATGTTTTTTTATTGAATATAATATTATAATTATTATCACTTAACTAAGTAATACTTATTAAGCTATGCTTAAGACCTTTTACAAATAAGACATATTTAATAAAAGAGGTGGTACCATTACCAATTGTACGTTGACCAATGATTTGGCATTTTTGCTTTCTTCCAAAAGTCATTTTGCCTCCTTTTCTCAATGTTAATTCTGGAATATAGACTTTTCCCTTGTCATACGTCACGAGCATCCATTGTCTAGGTACTATGATTGGTGTTTTAACTTGATTGTTGAGGACATTTGCAACATAGAAAATTTTGTTCTTAAGTATTGGTTTGTTAGTCTTGAAAGGTTTCTTGTTATTTCTTGTATTTAACATGGGACAAGATAATTTGGAGTGATCTTTCTTAGAGAAAATAGTACACAAGATATCAGATGGCATATGTTTAGGTTTGAAGGTGCAAACACGAGAAGGGGGTCGAATTGTGCTTGACAAAGCTAATACGTTTTGCTAATTTAATGAAGGTCGGTTGGGTTTTATGAATTACTTAGATAAGAAGCAATCAGATTAAGAGGTTGCAAGCAATAAAAACTTAAATAATTTGACACATAGACTTATCGTGGTTCACCACTAACTTGGCTAATTTTAGGAAGGCTAGATTGATGAAGGTTGGTTGGTTTTTATGAATTACTTTAATCCACTAATACAAATACCTTAAATTACAAAGCACCTGATCCTCCAAGCCAGTCTTCCCAAACAACCTGAAAACCTTAAACTTTTGAAAAACTAACCACTTTGACCCTACAAGCGAAGTCTTCTCCTAACAACCTTAGATTGAAGAAGGAACGAAACCACTATCGGGTTGGATACAAAAGATTAAAAATTTAAGTGTTTGCTTCTAACAAAGCTGATAATAATAATAATAATAATAATAATAATAATAATAATAATAATGATAACACTCACAGTCTAAGAAAAGAACACTCAGAAAATATTTCTCATTCGAACAAGTGTTTCTCTCTTTGAACTCTAAGACTACTATTTTCTGTTTTTCGATGATTTTCTTCTTCAGTCTTGAGTATGTATTTACAGTTAAAATTTGTGCTTTAATTTAGTCCTTCTTTAATTCTGAATTGTATTTTATTCAGATTGCATTTGCAAATTCTTCAAATTGATTTTTTTTCCTTTTTTCAATAGATTAACATTGTAAATTCTTCAGATTTATTATGTTTGTATTTTTTTTAGTTAGCGTTTGTAAATTCTTCATATTGATTTTGTTCAAATTTTGTTGTAGATAATTCTGAATTGTATTTTTTTTAGTACCCCATTTTTTAACAAAGTCCCTAATGAATTGGTGTTTGATATCTATGTGTTTAGCTCTAGAATACAAGATAGGGTTTTTTGTTAGACAAACAGAATAAGTGTTATTAAAATAGATAAGAATGTTGGATCCTAGGATTTTCTAGTCTTCTAGTTGATGTTTCATCCAAAGTAGTTTAAAACTGCAGCCAACTGCATAAAATGTATTCATCCTTTACTGTTCAAATTGCAATGGTGTTTTGTCTCTTAGTTGACCAAGATATTAAGTTGTCACCTAGAAAAGTGCAATTGCCACTAGTTCTTTTTCTCTCAAGTTTATCTCCAGCATAATCAAAATCACAATATCCACCATTTTTGTACTTATGAGATTTCTTGTAGACCTAGGTAAGGTTGGTAGTGCCTTTTAAGCATTTTAGGATTATCTTAACAATAGTTATATGTGGTTCCCTAGGGTCAACTTGAAATCTTACACATATAGGTCACTAAATATGATGTTAGGTCTAGAAGCAATAAGGTAAAGTACGGATCCTACCATTCTTCTATTGGTTTTTTGGTTAACATTTTCTCCTGAATCATCTTTTTCAAGTGAACAAGTATGGTGCATTTGTGTAGCCATAGGTTTGCAATCACTCATTGTAAACTTCCTAAGAAGTTCTTTTGTATATTTATTTTTATGAATGTATATACCTTTTTGACTTTGTTGAATTTGTATCCCTAAGAAGAACTTAAGTTCTCCCGTCATACTCATTTGAAATTCAAGTTGCATCAATTTAGAAAATTATTGGCAAACAGTTCCATTAGTAGATACAAAAATAATGTCATCAACATCAATGTGAATATAAGAATGTCATCTCATATTGATTTTCTAAAAAGTGTATTATCTACTTGTCCTCTTTCAAAGTTTAAAAACATGATTTGGAAATTCAAAACTTTCAAAACATGGGTGTTGTATAACATAAACTTCTTCACTTATATAACATGTTAGAAAATCACTTCTAACATCCATTTGAAATAATGTAATGTTATTATTTGCAGCAAAAGAAAGTAGGATACAAATAGCTTCTGACATGGTCAATGGAGTAAATGTCTTGGTTTACTCAATTCCCTATTGTTGACTGTATCCTCATGCGACAAGTCTTACCTTGTTTCTAACCACTTCACCTTTTTCATTTAGCTTGTTTATGAAAACCCACTTGGTTCCAATAATGTTCTTCTTTGGTCTAGTTACTCGATCCCAAACATCATTCCAATTTAAGTCTTATTGCATTGTCATAACCCATTCATCATATGCCAAAGCTTCATCAATAGAGGTAGGTTCAATTGATGAGAGCAAGCCAAAAAAAAGTGGTATCTTTTCGTGATTATCTGGTCTTCAAAGGATCACTTTTGTAACACCCCGTTTTGCAAAGCGAGGGTGTATTTTTTTTTTAAAACAGAAATTAAAATAAAACAGGGAAATAATTAAGGTAACACCTTTGGATAAGTAATTAAGTCATTCTAATTTACAAGCAGCGGAAAAAGTTCTCAATCCATGAATTCAAAATATTTACATAACAAAAGTGGTACAGTCTTCCATGTTTAAAAATAAACGCAACCCCAAAAAAAAACATCTGTTCCCTCTGTGTCAACCTAGTCAGGTCATTTTACAAAACACTAAACACCCTGAATGATCTCCACGCGCCCAGTGAGATCCTCCTAGCGTAGCTCCAAACAAGTATTCCCATCTACATTCCCATTTGTAGGGTACGAACCGGTAGGATCATCCTGGCTCTCATCGGAGGGCAAAGCCCATATTTCCACAATAGTTGTAAAGGGTCACCATCCGAAATTAATAGTTAACAAATAACATTTAAGTTTTCAAATGCATAAAATATCCTCTCAACTAAGCATGCACCTTAAAAGGATTTTTCATATGCGAAGAGTTCATATAATGCTTGCCAAATATAAATGAAATCAAATAAGGTTCTCTAAATATCAAGTAATATATAACTGACCCAAACATTGATAAATCAATTAAGTAATCAACTATCCAACTCAAAATAAGATTTTCCACTAAGCCAATCGATTGGGCAAATCGATTGCCTGAAATTTTTTAGTGAAAATAGAACTCTGAACTTACATCAATCGATTGAGGAAATCAAATTTGTGAAAGACAGAGCCCTTGTAATGAATCCAATCGATTTGCTAAATCGATTTCTTAAGTGGTTTTGAAATAAAACATTACCAAATCGATTGGGTAAATCGATTTCGTGAAAGACAGAGCCCCTGTATTGAAGCCAATCGATTGGGCAAATCAATTTCGTGAAAAATGGCTGAGTTCTTGGATGGCCAAATCGATTTGGTCAATCGATTTCTTCAATGCATTTTCAAATTTCAATAAAACATGAGACATATCAATTGATTCATTCAATCGATTTCTTAAAGGGTTTTGAAAGACAAATTACAAAATCGATTTGACAAATCGATTGGATCAATTTAGAGAAGTCCTTGTAACTGATCCAATCGATTGGGGCAATCGATTTCCCTGCGTAATCTTCCAAAAATACATAAACTAACTCAATCACATTCATACATAATCCCAAATCTTAACACTTAGCAATTCCAACGTGATCACCACGACAAATTGGGCTTCGAAATAGTTTCGCAATCAAACATGCTATCACCAAATTCCAAAACATAACACTTAACACTTATAACGCAATTACTACAACATCGTGAGTTTCGAAATAGTATTGCAATCAAACATGCTATCACCAAATTCCAAAACATAACACTTAACACTTATAACACAATACCCACAACATCACGATGAACCAACAATTCACAATTTACCAGGGTGTAGTCTCTCACGGACAAACACATGTGCAGTCTCTCACGGACAAACACAATTCACCAGGGCGTAGTCTCTAACGGACAAACACCTGTGCAGTCTCTCACGGACAAACACAATTTATCAGGGTGTAGTCTCTCACGGACAAACACCTGTTTAGTCTCTCACGGACAAACACAATTTACCCAAAAACAAAAACGTAAGTCGTAAACGTACCACCTATCACGGGTCAGTACTGTTTACTGAGGTGCCACCTATCACGGGTCAGCACAACTTACCAAAAAGCATAAACCATAAATGTATTGCCTATCACGGGCCCGTACCGTTTACCAAGGTGCCACCTATCACGGGTCTGCACGGTTTACTAAAAAAACATTAAGTAAACAAGACATTAAGAGATTCCCCATTTTTAATACTTATTTAACTTAAACGATTTTCAAAACAAACATTATGTAAACGAGACATTAAGAGTTCCCCCATTCTTAATACTCATTTAACTCAAGTGATTTTCAAAACAAACATTAAGTAAACAAGACATTAAGAGATTCCTCATTCTTAATACTTATTTAACTTAAACGATTTTCAAAACAAACATTAAGTAAGCAAGACATTAAGAGATTCCCCATTCTTCATACTTATTTAACTTAAACGATTTTCAAAACAAACATTAAGTAAACGAGACATTAAGAGATTCCCCATTCTTAATACTCATTTAACTTAAGCGATTTTCAAAACAAACATTAAGTAAACAAGACATTAAGAGATTCCCCATTCTTAATTCTCATTTAACTTAAACGATTTTCACAACCAAACACACATTAAGTAAACAAGACATTAAGAGATTCCATATTCTTAATGCTCGTTTAACTCTAATAGTTTTCAAATTCCACACAGAACAACCTCAACCGTATTCACAAATTTATTACACAATTCACGCCAAAACACAATAATTCATTTCTCCACAAAATCATTTTCACGACGACATTAAGTAAACGCAGATATTAAGAGATTCCCCATTCTTAATACTCATTTAACTTAACGATTTTCAAAACAAAACATTAAGCAAACAGAAGTATTAAGAGATTCCCCATTCTTAATACTCTTTTAACTTAAACGGTTTTCCAAAACAAACATTAAGTAACCAAGACATTAAGAGATTCCCCATTCTTAATACCCAGTTAACTTAAACGATTTTCAAAACAACATTAAGTAACCAAGACATTAAGAGATTCCCAATTCTTAACCCCCAGTTAACTTAAACGATTTTCAAATAACTCAAACATATTATCAACCCACATCAAAACACATCAATTCATTTCTCCACAAAATCCAATCATAAACATATCAAATTTCATTTACTCAAAATCATACACCAATAAGTTAAAATTCATTTTCCACGAAACATTACTTTAACCCTAACAAAATTCTTTTCCACACAACCACAGATAAGTCCCTAAATGCAAGCTAAAAGTTTGGAAGGAGCCCTTACCTTCACATTAGCTTTAACGTGCGATTACAGTACCGCGAGCAAATCCGGTGAATTCTCCGCTCGCAATGCCGCTTCCAAAGTTGGTCCCCTAGCACAGTAGCGTGGTAGTGAGCAACTTTCCCTTCTATCTCTTTGCGAAACGAAGCTTAGATCTAGATGAAACGGGAAGGTTTGTGCTTGAATCCCTAATACCGTTTTTCTTCGTTTTCAAATCAAAGTGGAAGAGTGAAGTTGAGAAACTCTTGTCCTATCACCCACCAAGCCTTGGGTTTCTATTTTTTAACAAAAGGAAGCTGCGAAAAATGAAAATGGAGGAAGGAGGGAGAAGGTTCTCGCACGCGCAGAGGAAGAAGAAGGAAATTTTGTGTTTCTCTACCTTGTCTTTCTTTCCCTTGCTTTTCTTTTCTTTATTTTTCCTTCTTTCCTTCCTCTCTTCTTTCCTTTTCTTCCCAAACAAATATTTACATATATATATTTATATATATTTTAATTACATTTAACAAATATCTCAAAATATCTAGATATTTGTTAAATTACCATTTCACCCATACCACATTAAATTCTTCGTAAAAGATTCACCATAGTTAATTTAATTTATTTATCGACGAGTAATTCTAATCAGGCATCAAAATATCTTTTTGGTCTTATAAACTCCAAAATATTAAAGACTTTGGCTAAAAAGCCTCCGAGTTAAATACCAAAAATACACCAAATTAGATAAAGTACACTTTAAAATTATGGGTCTTACAACTTTCACTTCCAATGATTAGTATTTCAAGATTAGATGACTTTTACTTCCATCCATATCTTCCTTATGACTTATCTTGATTGTTTCTAACTTGATCAGATTCATCCTCTAAAGATTTGTCTTATTTTGGTTTGTCTGCATCTACTATAGCATGCTCTAAAGATCTTCCTTATGATTTGTTATCTTGACTGTTTCTAACTTGATCAGATTCATTCTCTGAAGAATCAATTTTCCCTTTAATAGCTTAACTATAGCATCACCAATGGTTAATATAGTCTTTCCCAAATTGATTGGAGTCTATTTCCTTTTATTTATGACTATAGCCATATGGTCTCATTGGTTCTCCTCAAAATTGATCTCTCCTAAGGGCTTTTTCTCTTTCAATGGACATTCGTCTCTCAAGTCCAAGTTCTGCATTCAACTTTTCATCAATTGCGATAATGATAATTTTGGTTTCATTTGGCTTAGGCACAACTTGAGTGAATGATGTATATTGAGGCCTTTGAGATAACGGAGGAATGGAATTTTGCATCAAGGTTTTAAGTGCCTCACCAATATCCAACCCCTTTTTGTGTTTTGGACTTTAAGGTTGCATGCAAGGTGCTATGTAAGCAATGTTCCACTTGGACGAGTATGGATCATATCCATCCCCATTATGGAAAATCTCATAATAATCCCAATAATTTTTTATTGGACAATCTTGACTACAAAGCCCCACCAAGTTACAATATTGACAAGAAGGAGGAAGAAATGTCTTTTAAGATCTTCCAATTTAACGTCTAATATATATTCACCCATTGTTTTCCTCTTAGGTTTGGCTTTTTCTTGGTTATCCAGTATGTAATCTCGTATAGTTTTTCTCTTGGCCTTGTTTTTTTTTTATTTATTATTATTCTACAAAAACGAAAATCAACTACAAACAGACTCCAAGTAAAAGGTGAGCATTCACAAGTAAAAAAAAAAGAAACTAATAAAATTAATAACAACTAAATAAATAAATAAACTTTTTTTTTACTTTCCAATAAACTAAATTGAAATGATAATAATAACTAAGAAAAAGGACACATTAAATATATTAATAATAGTAACGATAAAAATTTAAACAAACTGATTTTTTTAACAAAATAATTAAAATTAAACAAAATAAAACAATGTCAAAAGTAATAAAATATTGTTTGCTTAATATTGTTTAATTATTGCCTGGCAACGACGCCAAAACTTTGTGGTAAAAAATTCCGCAAGTGTACGAATTTGCTAAGTAGTGGCAGATAAGATTATCGTATCCATAGAGATTACTTTAACAACTAACATTAATCAAGATTATATATTATTTAGACTAATGAAAATTATTGTTGATTTACGTAACAAAAACATAAAGATAGCATAAAAATTATAACGAGAGTATATAACTACAAAAATTTGAATTAATGGAAAGTAACTCTAGGGTTTAGGGGTTTTTGTTAGATTTAGGGGTTTTTGAATAGATGGTTAAAATAGTTCATGCATGTGAAATTCTATGACTGAAATTGAGAATAGATTATTGTAGAATTGAGTTTCATTTGTGACATGAAAATATGCTATTTGGATGTGTTTTAAATTAAATAGCTTGAATTTCATTATTATGACAAATTAGGTTGCGTGAATTGATATTGTGATGTTGTTTTGATGTATTCATTACTTGACCTATTCATAATTTTTACCATTAGTGTTTACAAAAAATCAGTAGGAAATTAGTGTGATTTAATGAGTATTGTTAACTTAAAATTCTCAAGACATATGTGTGATGTTTTGGTCAAAACGTTTTTTTTAGACCTTAGTTTTGAATGATTGTTAGTTTTCTGAAAACTACACTCAATTAGCATTAATATGAGTATAATCTTTGTGATATTTGATTGAATATTGATGCTTAAAAATGAGTTACAAGTTAGAGCTAAGTTGTTGTCCTGTTTTGATAAATTGCAAGAATTGGAGGCTTAATTTGGAATAAATAAAATTTTATCTATAAACTAGACATCAAAAGCTTTCCAAAGAGTGCTCGTTTACTCAATTCTGATACTTATTTGTCAATTGACTATGTAGTTAAATTCACTTTTGCATTGTTGTAACATAAATTTGGAGCTGTTTTAGAGAGAGAAAAATTGATCTTAATCTTGTTTCCTTTATTTTCATTTTACATTATATGATTAGTATGATATCATTAACTTAATTGTGTATGTTATCATAAGAGTTTGCAAGGTTACGTGTGTGGTAGTCTTTGATATTTATTAATGGATGATGTTGTAATTGATAAATGTCTAATGATAAGAGCAATCTATATAAAACTTCCTCCAAAATATGCACAGGAAAATACATTGAAGTTATGAGATCAGACTAGCAACTACTCATACTCTTGAGATATTTTCGGCACACATTTACGTAGAAGTGTTGTTTCAAGAAATAAATTCTTCTATGAATGCCCAAAAAATATGAAACATGGATCCTACCAAATTAGTCAATCAGTTACTAGTATTGTTATAGATACAATTATCCAAGAGTAAGCAAAATATATACATCCAGCCTACTGAGCAGCATATAAGACCTATACACAAGTCCTAATCTAATCATGACTAAGAACTACAATAGCACATACAACCCTCACACTCTACACAAGGCATCCTAGACATAACCTCCTATGAATATTCACCAGCATTTGCCTCCTCTAGATCAAACTCGTTCACAAGCTTCAAATCTGCCACGCTTGGTGGAGTAGAAGAAGGTGCTGGCGTCTATTGCTCTGGGATGCCAAACCCATAATCGTTGATCCTACCACTCCAATGCAACTTTAGTACCAAGTGTGAAGGTATCGAAAACTCCACGCGCTCACAAGACACCCCAGACTTAAATAACTCTCTATCTCTCAACGATGTCCCAACAACCATACCCGTGTAAAGAGCCCTATGCGAGACTGGGTCAAATTCTTAAGCAATAGGTGAGTCTCTTTCATAGAAATCCCACGATATATCTATCGTGCGAGTGATCCTTGAGTAGGCTCACATAGTTCGACGCCATCGATCACTCAAATTTCAAAATAAATGTAAAAGGTGTAAGATATATGCCTCCTTGATATTGATTTTGATATAACTTCCAAACATACAATGTATATGCATTATTTGATAAATCTAATGGTGTAAGTTGAGATGCATTTTAGGAAATCAATCAATCAAAGATTAACATAAGGCTTGAAGATTATGTGAAAAAGAATCAAACACTTGGACAAATCTTGGATCTCAAGCAATCAAGCAAAGATTGATGATAGTATACAAAGCTTGAAGATTATATGCAATTGTGTCTAGTGGTCATAGTGTTTAATAGGTAGATTCATCATTATGGTTTCATATCTAAGTATTTGCCAAATTAAAAATGAAATCATAAAATAAGTGTGCTAATAAATCAACTGGTAAATCAATTGATACATCGATTGGGAAATCGATTTTCTGACTTACAGAACAAAGGTCTCGCTGAGTAAATCGATTGGTGAATCGATTGCTAAAACGTTTTTCATCATACCTATGTTTTGTGACTAAAGACAATCGATTGGTTAATCAATTAGTAAATCGATTTTCTAATTCACATAATAAAGCTTTCAATGAGTTAATCGATTGGCAAATCGATTACTAAAATGTTTTTCATCAGACTTGGGTTCTGTGATTAACGAAATTGATTGGCAAATCGATTACTAAAATATTTTTCATCAGAATTGAGTTTTGTGATTAAAGAAATCGATTGGAAAATTGATTACTAAATTTTTTTAAGTAAAAAACTTTTTACGAATCGATTAGGTAATCGATTGAATGAATGAACTGGTTAATCATTTATCAGAAACATATTGCATAATCGATTGGCACATTGATTTTAACTAAATAGTTGAATTACTGTAACAAGCCAAATCGATTGGCAAATCGACTGGAGTAAATGTTTGAGTTACAGGAAGAATCGACTGGGTAATCGATTGTTTTGATCTCATTGTTTGAACAAAACAAGTATAATCGATTAGTCAATCGATTCTGATATGAACTGAGTATCAATTTTTGATATATGCATTAAAAGAATCGATTAGTTCATATAGTTTCAAGATTAAAGAAAAACAAGAAATGCGATAATCGATTAGGCAATCGATTAAGCTGGTATTACACTTTAATAAAATCGATTGGGTAATCGATTGTTCTGATGTTTTTCTGAAACTATATAAACTGAATCAATCACAATTTTTCATAACAATCATAATATTTTTCATAACACAGAAAACTGAAAGTGCTTCATTGGTTTCTAGAAAAATACACCTTGAGAGAAAGATTGTTATATCTCACATATACTCATCGGCAAAATACTTAGAGTGTGAGATTTCTATAGTGATTGAAAGAGTTCTTAGTTCTTTTCTTCTCTTTTTGAAAGAAACATTGTTCTAAAAGAAAGTGTGCAAAAAATCCAGTATAGAAACTGGTGGTTATCTTTTAGGATGCTTGTGTTCATCTAAAAGAAACCTCAACTTGATCTCGCTAGAGTTTGACGAGTAACTCTTATGGATAGGTTGGTGTTGTAGTAGAAGTGGTGTTGAGTTGGATGGATAGGCTTTGAGGGGCTGGAATATCTGTAAAATAAACTCAAACCGATTCTAGTGAAAGGTTGAAATCTGAGATTGATTTCAGGACTGGACGTAGGTTATCTAATCGATAGCCGAACCAGTATAAAAATCCTGGTGCACTAATTGTTCAGGACTCTCTCTCTCTCTTCCCTTTATATTGTTAATGCATATATTCTTGAATGTTTGATCTTGAAAGATTTGTTTTTTGAATCTATGTCTTGAATAATCTGTTGAATATATCACTGTTAAAATTGGAATTAATATTAAATTGTTGGTTTTAATATTAATTTCATCACTTAGGAAAAATTGAATAATTTTAGTATCAATATTGTATAAAACTTCCTAAGAATAGAGGCCATTCAAACCAACAAAAGGTCATCAACTAAAATTAATAAATAACATTTAGCATTTATAATATAATAACAACAAAGTCATCAACTAAAATTAACAAATAACATTTAGCATTTATAATATAATAATGCAAGGAGCCATTACCTCTATATTATCACAACAACATCTAAACATGTAACTCAAAGAGACTAAACCTTCAAATTCAATAAAACACAACTTAATAAAATAAGTACTTGGACTTTAAGTGCATCACTAATTCGACCTATTCTCGTAATCCCTATGTAATATAGTTTTTTTATAACCAAAATAATCTTAACCAAGACTCAATCAAAAATAAAAATTCATATGGATCAAAGTTTTGATTAAATCCAAATTTAATTTTTCTTACAACTGAAATCATTTTAAATTATTTCAATATGATCAATATAAATACCGAGTCTTTCTCAATTACGTTTCAAAACTCAAGAAACTAACTACATAAACATAAAATTTATACGATCTTTTTCTCAAAAAGTTAAATACTTCAAATTCAAATTTTCATTTTCCCAATTCAAAGGAACTAATTTTTTTTATTTTTTTTTTAAATCTCATACTCCATTTAAATCCTCAATTCAAAACTTGAGTTTTTAAAAAATCCACCACCTTGGTCCCAAAATAAATTTCTATCCAAATTGTGTTTCAAAAATCTCAAATAGACATAACCAAAAAAAATTTCCTAACTTTCTAAGAATATTTGACATGAACACTTTAAACATAACTTTCAAAATCCCTTACTAACACCATATAAACTCACAGTTCTTTTAAAGAAATTTCTAAATATTTAACAATTATGAAAGCCATTTCACTTTCAAATTAAACTAGATTACGGCCCGCGCGCTGCGCGGATGTTAATTAATTAATTTTATAAATAATATTTTATGTATTATAAATATAGTTATTTTATAATATTATTTTATTAATTTGTAATAATTGAATATGATTAGAAAAATTAAATGAGAGAAAATCTTGTTTCTGACAATCATCTAATTAATTTTTTAAATATTTTGTAAAATTCGTATGATAACTTATTATATAGGATAATTGTTTGACTCATCTTTGATTGTTAATTTATTTTTCAACATATAATGATATTTGTATTTATTTGACGAAATAAAATGTAAAATACAAATGCAAAAATAAGATATAAAAATTTATAAATATGATTGACTATTTAATATTGTAGCGTAATCTAAATTTATTTGTTTTATTAGTATGATATTTTAATTGCGAGCATGATGAGAATTTGTTGTAAAAATTATTGAATATATTTTATCAAGAGCTT
>JBBPBS010000235.1:491571-510402 GCA_037974835.1 Cicer judaicum | reverse complement strand
TTATTAAAAAAGTTGATTGACATAAATTGAAACAAATTATTAATGAATTAATATTAATGAGTAATTGAATTTTTAACGTATAAAATTATTATTCACCATAAATAGAATAATATAATTGTCCATCAAAGGAGAGGATATTTATGTTGATATTTATGAGTGATTAGGTGGATTTTTTTCCATTGAATTTAATGACTAATAATATAAATTATTACCATTGCTAAATAACTAATTATATTATAAAATAATTTATAAATTTATTATAAAATAATTTATAAATTTATTATAAAATAATTTGATAATAATATAGATTATAAATTATTATCAAATTGTAAAATAATATATAAATTTATTATAAATAATTGTAAAATAATTTTATAATTTATAAATTTATTATAAAATACTATTATCAAATAGAAATTAAAGGTATTAAAATAATTGTGGAAAAAATATGAGAAATATGGATTAAAGAGATGTTGGTGAAGGAGGAGGTCTCAAAATTGAGAGGTACACATCAGCTTTTTAGCTGATGTGGATAAAATATGATAAAGTGGCGAAATATGATGATGTGGCATTGAGAGTCTATTTTAAATATATATAATAGATACTCCAACTTTCAAACACAACACTTTTACAAATCATTTTCTCATTATACATTAAATAGGTAAAACTTAATTTTTTTTTAAATAAATTTAAATCACTAAAATTTCTAGCATCATATCAAACTCATTTATTTAAAAACACTTAACCACATTCAAAAATCAATTTTTCTCAAAATACACGCATAGGTTTTACTAACCTCCATAAAAATTAATGGATTTCGTTTTTCATTTCTTGTTATTCAAGTTACTCACTTCACCAATTTCATTTTATACAATACACCCAAGCAAAAATCATAACTTCATTTTACTCCTTAACTAAGGTTTATTTTATTTTATTTTGAGGGAGCAACAGGAGGAAAATGGTTCCTTTTTCATTCTAAACATCTATTACAACAACATACTAGCAAGATTGAATTCCAACACACAAAAATATGACATACACCCCCTCCATGATGTAGCCGCTGTGTTTCAAGAGGAAAAATGAGTTTCTCACCTAGTGGTCCTTTAACTCAATTGTCACGTCATAAATTAATTGTTTAGAATATAAATGTTAATATAATTTGACAAAAGAGAATAGTTAATACAAATTTCAACACAATATCATAAAAATGTATTAATATACGTACTAATCTTTCAAAAGAAAAAGTCAAAAAAAATGATGGAGTATATAACACATTCATGATTCAAAATAGTTTCCTATAAATTTTAACCAACTATATCATAAGCTCCTATAAACATTTAAATAACGTGGGATAAAATTACATTCCAACGGATTCTAAGGGATGAAATCAAATCAATTAACATTTAATTCAAGGATATATTTACCATTTGAGTTTATCTTCCTTTATAACACTCTCGAGTTACCTTTTCTATTTATAGCTTCGACTCTTTCTAAATATTTAAGCTATTATTAGACGTGAGTAATCCAATAATTTAAACTCTACCTAACAAGCATATCATAAAGACTATATTAGTTTTACCAATGTCCTCTTCTTGTTAGTAATTTGATTTTGATAAGATTGGACATAATTACGTCCATTAGCAATGCCCCATTTACCCTCGCTTACCCCTCGCTTCCGTCGTATATAAACGGAGAATTTATCTAGTTATAATGAATTCTATATTTCTCATCTTATTCAAATATCAAGTAAATATATATAAGAATACACCTATATATATATTTTATGAGAAATACGTTTTATTATTTTCTTCAAGAAGTTATTTCAAAAGAAAATATGTTCTTCCTATTAAAAATTAGGTTCCTACAGAAATTATGTTTATAGTTGTGGACAAAAAAAAATCTAAAAGGTGCTTATAATTAGAGACAGTGATAGTACTTTAGACAAGTATCGTTGATCATCATTACAGTTTTGAGTAGCTTTTAAATATTGGCCTAAGACAAACAACATCCACCTTAGATTTTTTTTTGATTTTTTGTTTTATAAATGAAAATATCAGAGTGTGAATGCGAAGACTAATCTCAATATTGATGTCTCATAAAGTGTAAATGTAAAGACTAATCTCAATGTTGTCTCCCAACATATATTTTTTTCATACCCACTAGTCAACAATCAAACTCCCAACAAAATAATTAAGATTTCCAAGTAACTACCACTTGTACCACACTATGTTGATTTGTACCACACTATGTTGATTAGTAAGTACTACCATTCTACATAATCTTTTAATCTTTTAGATTTTCTACCCACATTAAGAAATAATTAAATTAGATAAATTTAAACTTTTTTACCCTTAATTCATGTAGTGAAAGTAAAATCCAATCTAATGCCTATTTGTGGTTTTTATAAGGGTAAAAAGAAAAAAATATTATTAATTGTATATTGATTTACTAAAAAAAAATGTTTTTAGGACAAATATACAAAGCTTAAAGGACAAAAATTAGCAAATTAACTATTGAATATCTATAACAAATCATGGATGTGTACAAATATTAACCTTTAAAATATTCAGCTTATTCTCTACCTACAAAGACCAAATAATCTAAATTAGGGACACACCCATATCTAATATTTATTCTATGGATACTTATAGATATATATCTTATATTTACACCCGTTCAGATAGAAATTTTATTTTTATATTTTAAAAAATAATTTATCCAATACATATGAGATACTTTACATATACATGCATATACATCATATGGAAAACAAAAGAGATGAAAAAGGTGACACAAATCTTTTAAGACATCAGTGGATATGTATATGATCCACTCTTCAAGATGGTATTGAAATTCTTGAATTGAAAAACTTATTATTTGATGAACATAATTTAGAAACCATATTTTTTTATAGGTTACAATTATTTGTGAAGATACAGTAAAAAAAATTTTGAATTGTTGGCTATTGCATAAAGTCAATATTTATTTTAAATTTTTTAATAGTATTTTTGTTGATATCCTAACATCTAATTAAAATATATCATGAAAATTATTATACTTATAATTATATATTAATGAATAATAATGAATATCTCCTTACAAGTATTCTATACTACATAGATATAAATTTTTATTCATAAATTTGTTAACATATTTAAATATTATATTCATAAATTTAAATTTTTTCACATATCTATATCATCTGCAAGTCTGCAACCGAATTAGATATTATAGTTGTCGCAAAAGGAGATAAATATCATACATAAACTGCTACTCTTGATTTACTAAAAATATATCTCAGGTAATATGACAAAGCAAGATATATATATGTCATTTTGCAATAAAACAATTGTCCCAAATTATATGACTTTTATGATATAAATAAAACATTAATGTCTCTTTTTTTATTTTATCATTTATTGTTTATTACTCTCTATTCTTTTAATTAATTTTATTAATTTTTCTTTTTTATATCATTAATTGTATAAAATAGTCAAAATGACTACAATTTCGGATAGAGAAAGTATAAAATATGAAGAGAAAATGAAAAAGATTGTCGTACGAATTGAAGTTTCAAGCTCAGCCATCACAATCACGACGGATATTTGTGGAAGAAATCCACACATTTGGCAGACCATTTCCAAAATAAAATTAAAATATAAAGTTGCAAAAGTTTATTTATTATTAAAAAAATATTTACCAAGATTACTATCAACTTGCTATTTCTAAATTTCCTGACATTAACTTATGTCAGTTTAACATACTATCAACTCCAAAAGTTTGATCAAATTTTTTAAGTTTCCTAACTGCAATATCACCATAAGCATTGTTTTGTTGCACATCCACATAATTTGTAGTTTTCAAAACCTGAAAAATATTAAAAGCCATACAAGGATTAATATATTTTTCCTTCCTCTGACCTGTTTGCTTTGCATTGATAAAATGAGTAAATAATGAATCGTAAAAGCAGACCGATGCATTTTTGTTCAAATTCTAATGTAAAAAGAACTATTATTGGATAGAATATTTCATTATTTCCATTTTATACTTATCATGCTTTCTATACAAGTTCTATATGAGTTAAAGGAGTTAACCTTCTTAAAACATTCACAAGAAGGTAAACTAACTCTTTTATTGGTGTAAGTTGATTATAATCGATGATTCGGTAGAAAATCAAGTTTTTAAGAATAAATCACCGAAATTTAAATTAAGGATCCTAGGAGGTTTACGGGGCATTTAGTTTTTGAAATATTTTATATTTTTATTTCTTAAAATATATTATCTTGATGACACGCTCCTGAAAACTTTAAGTAAACATTGCAATGGAGATAAAATGAAATGTTAAGTAATGAACACACATTTCTAAAAATAATGAAAACATTATTTTGACATTTTCATAGTTTTTAAAAATATAGACAATTTTCCATTTCAAAAGCTTCTTAACTTCTTATTTACTAGTGAGATTAATACAAATTTTAATAAATGAAAACAGAAAATAGGTTTAGGACACCTTAAGTATTTTGTTGGCTTTGAGCTAGCCTAATTTATAGTTGATGAATATCTTGTCATTATTGAACTATTCCTCTTCTTTCAATTTTTTTTATTTTTTATTTTTTATTTTTATTTTCTTTACATCACTCCTAAATTTAAAGAGTTGAGTAATTTTACTTTCTCTTATAAAAGGATCCCCTATTTGTCAAAATTATACACAACAATTATCAATAATATTTCTCTATGTGGTATCATGAGCTCTAGGGTCTTTTATCTAGGCAAAAGGGATGAACCATCCATCTTGGCGACAAGCCCTAACTGGCTCCTCTGTGAGTAACCCTACTGGCGATGGAAACCCAATCGGCGACACGGTAGATGGAAGCCCTGGTCAAGGTGGCGGCCATGGTGATGGAGTCGGACTTGGCAGAAGCGTTGGTTATGGCACGGGCCGCATCGTCAGCCATAGGCACAATCACAATTCGAGTGGTATCGATCAGTGGAACGATGGTTCCTTTCAAACTGGAGATAGCTTTGGAGAGTTTTAAAACAACAAATATTACGGTGGCTATGGCATCGGATACGGATACGGAGGTGCTGGCGGTTTTGGCATTGGAAGAAACAACCAAAGCAATTCCTTACAAGTCAACATGACATGCATAAACTAAATGGGAAAAATTACACATATTGGACCCAAATGGTGCGTCTCATTTTGGACGCCAAATAAAAATATGGCTTCATGAATGGTACGATTTCATTCAAGAAATATGAAAACTCTTTAATCATTGCTTGGCTAATTAGTTCAATAAAAAAGGAAATGGGAGACGATTCATATTTATACCTACAGCAAAACAAGTATGGGAAGCTGTGAGGGATACTTACACTGATATTCAGAACTCGTCTCAAATTTATGGTCTAAAATCAAAATTGTGGAGCCTAAAGCAAGGTGAAAGGATGGTAACAGTCTACTACAATGATTTGATGACCTTATGGCAAGAACTGGATTTGTGCTATGAAGATAAATGGAAATGTATGGAAGATAATGTTCAATTCATCAAGAGGAAAGAAAACGATCTTGTTTTTATTTTCTTGTAGGTCTAATAAACAAAGAACTTGATGAAGTAAGAGGCAAAATCCTTAGAAAAAACATTTTACCACCTCTTCGAGAAACTTTTTCAGAAGTCAAAAGAAAAGAGGCAAGACAAGAAGTGATGATGGCAAAGTCAAACATAGATGGGTCAACAATAATCAAAAGAAATTTCAATGAAGAAGACAAGAAAGATAGTAAGAAATCAAAGAAGCCATGGTGTGACCATTGCAAACGTTAGTGGCACACACACAAGACTTGTTGGAAGCTACATGCGAAGCCTCCTAATACGAAGAAGAAGAAATGAGAATGTCGTGTTTTTCAAGCTACTTATAATCAAGAGTTACAGTTTTCCTCAAGTTCATTTTTGTTCACCAATGAGCAGTTAGATCAACTAGACAAACTTATTGAATCTCAAACACCTTCTAGCTACATGGCTTAGAAAGGTAATTTTTTATCAACCTACTTTAGTGTCATCCCTAAACATAGTTGGATTGTTGATTCTGGAGCTATTGACCATATGACCGAAGAGCCTAGTTTATTTTCCTCATATAAATCTTGTGCAGGTAATTTAAAAATTAAGGTTGTCGATGGCTCTCTTTCAGTTATGGCAGGAAAAGGTTCTATTGTTTTATCTTCTTTTATAAACCAATCAAGATGTTTTACATGTCCCGAATTTGCTTGCAACCTATTATCTATCAGTACATTAACCCAAAATAAAAAACGTAAATCTCATTTTTTTTAGTCGTTGTGGATTTCTGAATTTGATATTGAGGGAAGATGATTGGCAGTGTTAAGCAAAGTGGTGGACTCTACTATCTTGAAGATCGACCTAAAAATAGACACCAGACCAATAGGTTCTTTAGTTGAATCTTTTTTTTTTTTCAAATAATAATAATGATATTATGTTGTGGCATCTGAGGTTAGGTCAGCCTAGTTTTAAATATTTAAAGTCTCTATTTCCAAAACTTTTTGTTAATCAAGATATTTCCAAGTACCAATGTAAAATTTTCAAGTTTGTTAAACATCATCTAAATTCCTTTCCAATACATGAGTATAAACCTTCAAAATGTTTTTCAGTGATTCATAGTGATGTTTGGAGGCCTAATAGAATAAGTTCTATATCCAACAAATGATGGTTTATCACCTTTACAAATGATCATACTAGAATTTGTTGGGTGTACTTATTTAAAGAAAAATCAGAGGTAGCTCAGATAATAAAAACTTTTTGTAAATTGGTGAAGACACAATTTAACTCTCAAATACAAGTGTTTATAATTGATAATGAAACTGGATAATTTAATGCAATCGTGGGAAATATTTTTATGGGAAATGGAATTGTTCATCAAAGCTCATGTGTTAACTCACCTAGAAAAATATAATTGCAGAGAGAAAAAACCGACACCTTCTTGAGGTGGCACGAGCATTACTTTTCTGTACCAATGTCCCAAAACCCAAAATATATGTGGGGTGAAGTTATCTTGACAACTGCACATTTGATTAATTGCATGTCATTGTGTGTGTTACAATTTCAAGCATCTTTTCAAACTTTTGTGAAACACTTTTCTATTGCATCAATCTTTGTTGATTTACCATTGAAATTTTTTGGATGCATGACTTTTGTTCATGAACATAAACATCTTAGTAAACTTCAACCCTATGCTATTACATACGCTTTTCTTGGCTACTCATCGACTCATAAAGGTTATAAATATTTTAATCCAAGTACAAAGAAAATATTTGTCACAATGGATGTTACCTTTTTTGAAAACAAACTTTTTTTTTAGAAGAAACATCTTCAGGGGGAGAAGTCAAGTGAAAATGATTCCCTTCAATATTTTGAAAATCTTATTATTTTTTCAAAAAATGTGTATACAACACATGATTCTGTTACTGTTGTACCTAAAGAGATTGTCTTAGAAACAATAAGTGATTCTACTTCTACCATGAGTAAGGGAGGGTCTTACCGAATTTGAGTCAACAAATAAAGAAAATGCTTTTTTGGAACTTAATTTAGAAAAAAAACCAAATATCACCACATAAGAATCCTTATGAAGAAACAAAAAAAAAATATTTGAAGACGGTGATCCAACATGGACAGGAAAGGTATACGTAAGAAGAAACCAAGATCAATTAGTGGAAGACCCCATTCCTCAGCTCAGCCAAGAATTTGAACCGAGTGAAATTCAACAAACCGAAACATGTAAAATTCTTATTAATCCTACTCTTACATACGCTGATTTAGGAAACCTATTAGATCATGTACTAGAAACCCTATGTCTAATTTCATATCTTATTCAAACTTGTCCTCCTCTTTTGCTACTTTTACCTCTCACTTGTCTTGCATAGAGATTTCAAAGAATATACAGGAAGCTCTAGAGGTTCTAAAGTGGAAGGAAGCTGCTATTGAGGAATTGCAAGCTCTTGAAAAGAATAAAACTTAGAGTGCATGAATTTACCAGGTGGTAAAAGAATTGTGGGTTGCAAGTGGGTATTTACAGTGAAGTACAACTCTGATGGATCAATTGAAAGGTACAAAGATATGTTGGTTTCTAAACAATTTACTCATACCTATGGCATAGACTACTCAAAGACCTTTGCCTGTGATGCTAAGATTAACACAGTCAGAATTCTCTTATCTCTTGCTGCTAATTTGGATTGGGCACTCTATCAATTAGATGTTAAAAGTGCATTCCTCAATGGTGATTTAGAAGAAGAAGAAGAAGAAGTGTATATGGATTGCCCTCCAGGTTTTGAAGACAAATTTGGTTCCCAAGTATGCAAATTGAGGAAGTCTTTGTATGGATTAAAATAGTCTCTGAGAACGTGGTATGAAAAATTTACTCAGCCAGTAAAGAAACAAGGATATACTCAAGGGCAAGTTGATCATACCTTGTTCACAAAGTTTATCTCAAATGAAATAATATATTTGAATAGTGTATGTTGATGACATTGTTCTTACAGGTGATGATGTTGTAGAAATAGAGAAATTAAAGATAAGTTTAGCTGTAGAATTTGAAATCAAATACTTGGGTCCCCAAAAATACTTTCTTGGCATGGAAATGGCGAGATCAAAAAAGGGGATAGTAGTCTCTCAAAGAAAATATGTTATAGAGCTACAAGAAATAAGTATGAATGGTTGTAAGCCAGCTGACACTCCTATGGACCCAAATGCCAAACTTTGGGAGAAATGAGACACCTCAGTTGATATTGGAAGATAATAAAGGTTAATTGTAAAAATGATATATTTGGCTCATGAGTCTTGACATTGTCTTCTCTATTAGTGTTGCCAACCAATTTATGCATGCCCTATATGAAGAACATCTCAAAGCAGTTTAAGAATCTTGAGATACTTGAAGGCAACTCCTGGCAAAGGATTGTTCTTCAAAAAGACCAATGATAAAAATTTGGCAACATTTACCAATGCAGATTGGGTAGGATCAGTTACAAATAGGAAGTCAACTTCAGGGTATTGCACATATGTGTGAGGGAACTTGGTAACTTTGAGAAGTAAGAAACAAAGAGTGATTGCAAGAAGTAGCGTTGAAGCTTAGTTTATCACAATGGCACAAGGAATTTGTGAAGGTATTTGGATTCTTAGAGTTTTGAAAGAACTTAAGATAGTTGTGGAACTTCCATTGAAGTTATAGTGACAATAAGGTCACTATAAGCATAGCCCACAACCCGACTAAACATGATTGGACAAAGCACATTGAGATCATTCACCACTTCATAAAAGAGAAAATTGATTTTTGATATTCTTTGTTTGCCATTTGTTCCTTCCAATCAACATACAACTGACATATTGACCAAGAGCATGACCTAGACATGTTTTGGACATTATCAAATTGGGCATGATTGATATATATGCACCAACTTGATGGAGGGTGTTGAAATATCTTGTAATTATTAGAATTATTCTTCTTCTTTTAGTTTTATTATTTTCTTTATATCACTCCTAAGTTTAAGAAGTTGAGTAATTGTACATTATTCTATAAAAAGGAGGCCATATTTATCATAATAATACACAACAATTATCAATAATACTTCTCTATAATAGTCATACAAGGTCTATTTATCTCAAGCAAACAAAATTAGATCGAATTTACTACCATCTAAAAGCCACACCAGGAACAGGACTTGTTTTCAGACACGGTGGGAATTTGACCATGGCAGCATATACAAGACTATGCAAGTTCAATGACTCACAAAAGTTCATTTTCAAGTTATTACATGTTTTTTGGGTGGAAATATCTGTTTTCGATTTTTTTAAAAGTGATTTTAACTTTATATTTTAAAAATATTTTTCATCAAAACTAACTCAAAAATAATAGAAATTATTTTAGACTCCTTTATCATCGATAAAAAAAAATAATTTTAACAGTCAACAACTTATATATTTATTATTAGATATTCTTACATGATAAAAGTAATATTTTGAAAAAAGGTATCTCTCATAAATAATTTTTATGAAGAGTTTCTCAAAATAATTTTTCATTTTAATCATTTATTGAAATTCTATTATCCAAAAAATGTTGTAACAAATAAATGAAATACTTAAAATGATATTTTTAAGATAAACAATTTAAATCATTTTTAGAAGAAAAAAACTGTAACAAACGAATCCAATAAAGAGATGTCTGAAACAAAATGCAGTTGCTACTTAGGCACTAAGGTTGATTTTTGAGTCATGACAAGGAATCTATGAGATGTTTTGGACAAAAAATTTAATAGATGACTTGAAGCTAAAATATGTAGCTCCTAAAGTTGTTTTGTGACAACAAATCAACTATCAGCAACTCATAATCCTGTTCAACATGACACAGAACAATAATTACATAACCAAAAGTTTAGTTGATACATATACAAGAAGATTAAGTTTTCCATAACAAGATTTAAGACACCATATTTGCATAAACATGAGCATATCTTAAAACGAAATTAAACATACCAGTACTTCATAAAATAGCATTGCACTTTCTTTTCGGGTTCGCCCTTCTGAAACTTGTGAAAAGTTCACAATATCTTCCCCTTTTTGTTTCCCTTGATCTTGAAAACTCTTTTGCAAGTATGATGCAACCTTCCTGTACATCATCATAAATGACAACGATAAGCCAGTGTTGCAAACAATAATAGAAATGTCGATATTCGAAATGCCAACATACATCTCACCTGGTTCTGTCAGACCACCCAGCTGCTGTAAAAAAAGAATCAAGAAATCGTACAGTATTAGGCAGACCATAGAATTTAACAGATATTATTGCGCTTTACAAATGAAGATTTTGTGGAGTTCTTACCCAATTTTGAATTTTTTGTTTCGGATGAATTTATCTCCTGAAATAAACATAATTTATGCAAGGATAAATCAATTAGTTCATAGTTCGAGAACTTCGGGAATAAAGAGAAGACAAAAGAAAATACAAACGTGATTTCTTAACTCAAAAGAGAACACTATCATTTCTTGGGTATCAACTTAGCTTAATCTAAGGATGGTCCAGTTATTTCACATAGGATATATGCTATGAATAATATTGAACAAACAGGATTATTGAATGCAAATCAGTTTACACCCGTAAGAATCCAAACCTAAGACTTCTACTTAACTAGCTGTTGTCAAATTCAGGGAGATACAAAAGAATAGTTGGAAAATTAAACTATCTCATATTCATTTGTCTATAAATTTATTCTGCAGTTAGTGTGGTAAGAAAGTTCTTAGCCAAGATCATTGGACTAACGTGATATGGACCTTGAAATACATCAAAGTTCCTACATATTTGGTTGAAACTATTACTATAAGAAAGATTCCATTTGAAGACGCAATGCAAGTTTCACTAATATGCAATAATCAAACAGCATTTCATATTGTCTCAAAATATTTTATGAGAAAAACTGACATATTCAGGTAAATAGTCATTTCATTGGTTGGAAGTGTTATCTATAACTTGAAATTTAGAATAATTAAGAATTATTTAGATAAGTCATAATATCTATTGAAAAATCTAGAATTATATTAAATATAGAAAAGTGTAGAAAATATCTAGAAGTATGTATTAATAAGGAAGATCGTAGAAGTAGGTCTAGAGTTCTCTTATTGTACCTATAAATATCTCCTTGTACTTAACCTTTGAAACCAAGCAAATTGTAAGTTTTCTCTTAAAAACTCCTCTCTTCCTCTAACAAGAAGATCGATTAACAAACAATGCGACAAGTTTTGCCAACTTCAATGATCATTCATAATAGGCCTTCACCAAATCCCTAACACATTGTTTGGTTGAGGTGAAAGTAAGAGGAAAGAAACTTGGAGAAGAGAAAGCACTAATTCCAAAATTATTAAAATATATTTGTGCATCAATATATCACATTTTTATGTAGGGATATTTATGTCATTCATTAAAATTATATCTTTCTTTCCTGTCACTTTCTATTCACTTTTACCTCTACCAAACAATCAAATTATCATCTCACTTTCCATTCACTTTCTACCCATCTTTATTCCTTCACCATTCTTTCCTCTTACTTTCTTTCCTTTAACTTTCTTTTGTCTTCCAAACAAAGCATAAGAGACCCTCAAATCAATTATTTACGTAACAAGCTCATGCACATGATTTAAATGCTCCAACTTGAGATAGATTGTTGAAAGTTATTTCGGATTTATGTACTTATTGTTAAAAATCATTGGATATGAATAATGTATCATGTAAATAGAAATTAGTATCTCCTATGTTTATTTTATATTTATTGCCTTGAAACAATACAAAACTGGCTCTATTGTATAGTTTCAATACACAGTTTCACCATCTCATGCCTAAGTTCTCTCTAGTTCAACGCAAACTACTCATGAATAAATATGTTACTAATAAAAATTTAATACATGATATTTGTTACCTCATTCATCAGATTAAGATCATCATCCATGTTTAAGCATTGCTCCTTCTCCAATGTTTCATAGGAATTGGAAGTTTCTTCATTTAACTACAATATGGTTATTCACTAGGTTAGTTGTGTAGAGACAATTATGAATGTATTGAAAAGTACTCATAGTGTGCCAAACATTAACATAACTTTCATGATTTAGTTATTCATTACCTCGTCCATCATATTATCACTCCTTTCCAAAGATGGCTCTCTCTCAATACTTTCATGAAGATTTGAATGCTCTATATCAGAGTTTCGAATTTCAGTGTTCTCTAGATCTTTGACTGACCTCACTTTCACTTTTGAACAAAGAGGAGGGGTTTCTGGACCAGTTTCTATATGATCTAACCTCTCATGAATTTCCATAATTCCAAGAGAGTCAGGGCGCCTTGGAGCGATTTCAATATGCTCTGCAGTGCCAACAGTTTGAGATTCTGAGTTCTGTTGAGTTTCCAAAATTTCAAAAGAGTCTGGTAGTTTCAATTTCTTATTGGAAAACAAGGACTCAAGCTTTGGCGAGAAACCTACAGCAAAACAAGGTTAGTAAAGATGTAGAGTTTATGAACAAAGAAAAGATAATTCAAACTTACAAGGGAACAAGGATTGATTGAATCCATCAAGAAGACTGGACTTGTGAAATTTTCTCTGCTTATCGAGCAAAGCGGAATGAAGTGGTTTTCGGACAGAGATCAAGTCACTTGCATCATTTATGTGCTTTCTAAGTACCCTGAAATGGTTCAAAATGCAGTGTGTTCAGTCAGAGTTTAAAGTATACATATATATATCAATATTCATTAGTGAAAACTAAAAAAACAAAAATTAAAAAAGTGGCCTAAAATATTTATAAAACAATTGTTTTCGACCAAATTAATCCCTTGCATTATCAGTCTTAAATCTTTTAATATTAACACGGTACAATTTTTAATTAGGAAAAATGGTACTAATTGCATATTGGGGTTTAAGCAGAAAATTACATGTTGTACAAGTAAAATCATCAATGAAAGACAAATAACATTTTCTATATTTACTATCACATACTTATCGGACAAGACTGTCTTTTTATCAATAATAGTTTTTCTTTTCTTCGAAGAGCGAGCACTTTCGGTTTCAGCTGGTGTAGGAATAAGCCTAAACTCTAATGTAGTAGCACCTGGCAAAATAGAAAATGAAATAAGAACAATTATGAACTTCATACCAAAAATGAAAAGAAAAAAACTAACATTTAGCAGTTGCATTTTCAAGGCTTCTATAGAATAATGGTTTTATAAACCTGATTTTGGTCTTCCAATTGAACCACCTTGAAACTTAGACTGAGGAGTTACATCAATAATTGTTGACTCTGAAATAACACTAGATTTTCCATCTTCAAGTGAAACCTTTTTTCCAAATTCTAAATTTCTTTCTTTGTCGTGCTCTTCAAGTGACCCTTCAACGAGTTCGTTGAGGCTCTCTTCAACAACACAAGACTTCTCAGAATGAACACTTTCTTTTCGATAGGATTCATCATCCTGAGTCCTTTCTATAATTTCACGAAAACTTCCGGCTCCACCAATGGCAACGATTTCATTATGCATTTCACAAAATGATCTTATTGTTTCCATCGCCATATTAAACTCTTCAATAGACCCTTCACTGTGTTCTTCAAGGCTCTCTTCAAAAACATGAGACTTCTCGTGCTGAACACTTCCATTTTCATGGGATTCATCATCCTGAGACCTTTCTATAAACTCGTGAAAATTGTCAGTTCCATCAACGTCGACAATTTCATTAGGCATTACGCGTAATGACCTTAATGTTTCCATGACCAAATTATGCTTGTTTTCAGCTTGTTTAGATTCATTAAATGATGATATGGCCGACAAAACATCAAAGTCCAAGTTATGATGAACACTGTAAGGCATATCACAAAATCAATAAGTTCAATGGAGAAGATATGCAATGATTCCAAGATATTCAGCAGCATGTTATGATGCAAATAGAAAATTTTCAAAAGTTGAGAAATTTACTTTTCTGCCATGCGGTGGTCGACAGAGCAGCTACTTTCGCCGATACCGATATCCTCAAACTGCAAATCACAAAAACAAAGATTCTGGGGATTGCTAAATCAAAGAAACAAAAATAACTGATTCCATATTATCTAAAGTCACGAAATCTATTATTTCATAAACTTAAAACCATCAAGTATATGAAACCAATGAGCTTATAACATCTTATGACTACAACTAAGACAGAATTCAATTTAACCAGTCCATTGATGATTCTGATATGCTCAATATGCAAATTATTTAACCAAATATGACCATAGTTATTGTACAATTATATTAGTTATCCATTTAATGTAGTGGTAAAAGAGATTTCCATCTCTATTTAGTACAAATATATACTCAATTATATTCTATAGATGTCACGGAAAAATTGTTAGTCAATATTTTCCACGTTTTCTTTCGCTTCATTATAATCAAAAGGAAATTCATAAAAATAAAAGTAAAACAACCGGAGGGCATTGAATGTAGTGAAAAACTATAAGATAAAGAAAAACAGTAACACTTGAGTAAATAAAATGAAAGAAACATCACTTAGAAATGCTCATGAGATTGAAAAACTGTAAGTCAAACCTAGCAAGAACAATGAAATGCATACCTTCTCCTGAGAAAACTGCATAAATCCCCTAGTTTCAGGCAAAACCTCTGTTTCATTTCATGGCATATTACTTAAACATTAGGACAAGATTAAACATACTATGAGAAGGAAAATATTGAAACAATTATAATACCTTTGAGAGTGATTAGTTCAGGCGGAGCAATATAGCATCTCGAATAGACAGAAAACAAGTAATGAATGAAAATAAAACCAAACAAAATTCACAAACCAATGTGCATGTGCTACAGAGTGTAGCTTCTGAAAATTCACAGTGATCTAATGTGATTTTGTCAATTCCTCTGTGAAACCAATGATGCACTAAGCTTATGAAATTAACGAAATCTTACTCGCCAGTGTCTTCAAATATAGTACCCAGATCGAGAGCATCCAATTCAAATCGGTCTGGTATTGTAATAGACATATACATCCTTTCCACAGGTGCATTTTTTATCAAAAATTTGTTTATTCTAACTAGTGCAGCATTGCAATCATTGAGAAAATACTCAACCTTTTTCGAGTGTATTTTCACAACACCAAGTAGGAGAAATGCCAGTACCCGATAAGAAACTGCATCCATTTCACGATGTATAATTTTATCTGTAAAATGCAAAAGTTGCAAAGCGTATTAGCTAGATTTCACAAATGAAACTAAATCTGAATAGAAAAATAAATCATACTTTGAAACAATAAGGAAACCAAATCCTAACTAAATATATCAAAATCAAATCCAATCAGATAGTAACTAATTATAACTGCCGTTGCTTCAGTTTAGATTTTGCCCTATAGAGGATCTATCAAATAAACATATTTCAAATTTGACCAAGTCACGAAAAATTAAAATGCAAATGTTACTCTTAGAATGTAGGTTTTGAGCCTATCTAAAAAAATGAATAAGATTTTAAAACATCCATTATCAAATTAGTCTACACATGTATTTATATTATTTACATTAAAAATTATCTTTGTAGCATCGACACTTCCGGTCAAAAGCATCCCCAGTACTGACACGACAATGATGCATGGGATTGATTACATTCAATTGAACGGTGACTATCTTCCATGAAAGTATTTTTTCTTTGAAAAATGATAGCCAATCTATATATGGTTGTCCTTTCATGAAAAACTAGGTTAAAATCAATTATGTAATACAGCATAGTTGTTGCAAATCAATTTCATTTCCTTAATGTCTCCTAACTTGAGCTGCAGAACTTGTTTTAAATGCTTAATTTTGCAGGTTTCTGCTTCCATGATAAGATATCTTGAACCGAAACCCAGCGGAAAATCAGAAAAGATCTGAGAAAATACCATTCGTCCAAAACAGAAATGTTTTGGCACATGAAAATTAAATGAAGCATGGCAATATAGTGACCAATAAATACAAATTAATAGAAGATATAAGTTCCATCCTTAATATTTAAAAACATAAGACAGAATATAGCATTGAGAAAATTACAGTAAATGAGTTCAATTATTGTTTAAAAATACTTCCAGATTCCAGTTTAGGTATAATAAACTGTTGATGAGTAAACATTTGAGTAGTTAACTGTCCATTTTTACTGAAAAATGGTTCCGTCATTTTCCCTATAAAAAAGGTTCCATTACAAGTCTGATTATTAAGTTCTCTTTCATCACAAATTTTATAACAGAAATGCTTCGTGGTACAAATAGGTTTAATACAAATTGAGTACGAAATCAACATGCAATCTCACAATTATTATTTCTAACAACTAATTACTATCATTTGTCATGACAGAGGATATTTCATACACATTCAACAGAAATCAGAATCATGTCTTCAAAACCATTTTATTTTTCAACAAACAATGTAGCCACATCCATCATTTCAGCTGTTCATTCAGTTCAAATAAGAACCTTAATATAATAGACATGTAAATAATCTCTAAAAGTAAAATACTAGTAGTGGTAAATCAGCAATTTGGGACCACATATAAACACATTTTCCGATAGTATCTCATCTATTTTGAGACCTCAACACATCCTCTAACACCCTAGACTGGACATATAGAGCGTGACTCGAGTGACCTGATAGTTGTTGACCCAACAAAGCTAAGATAGACTCTTATATCATATAGTCTTAGGTTTTTATATTAGATCTAACTCATTCCTAAAAAATCGGCTTATAAGATGCGTGATGTCTCCCTTTTATAAATACATTTTCAAGTCATATTACATCTAATGTGAGACATCAACAAACCCTCTCATGCCCTGGACTAGACTTCAAGAGTGTGACTCGAGTGGCCTAAAAGTTGTTGACCCAACGGATCTAAGATAGACTCTTAGATCATATAGTCTTAGGTTTGTATATTAGATCAACACATATTAGACTCAAGAGTGTAACCCGAGTGGCACAATAGCCGGTGACCCAACACATAGGATATATTTTAATACCATACAATCTTAGGTTTTTATATTGGATCTAATTCATCCCTACAAAATTGGATTGTAAGGTGAGAGATGTCTTCCAATTAAAAATATCTTTTCTAAGACCAAAAAACAGAAACAAAAAACACATTTTCAAGTCTTATTAGGTTTTATATCGGATCTAACTCTTCATTACATAATCAACTTGTAAGGAGGGATGACTTACACTTATCAACAGATTTCCACATCATATCTCATCAAACATGGTAATCTCAATAACATAAATAATAAAAAAAAAATTAAAAAACACTCTCCCCTATGACCAAATTTTAAAAAAAAACAAAAAAACAGGGACACACACCATACAAGTAAAAAAATAAAAAATAAAATAAAACTCATTCTTTTCTCACTCAGTACCCCTTTTACCACACAAAAATTAAAATTAAAAAAATTCAACCTCCCTGTCATAATTTTTGCAAATAAACAAATGCTACAGAAATTTTTTTAAAAAAAAAAACTTCAAAATAAACAATCATTTTCTTGTCACTCAGGATCAGAGAAGCCAATAAAATATCCAGCACTATCAAATACTGAATTTTCTGAGTGAAAAATAAAATCTTTTTTTCCATCATGTATTCCAAAACAGACACAAAACAAAGGACAAAAGGGTATACATATAGGAGATAGGACTAACCAACTGAAGAAGAAATGTCAGTATCAAGTATTTGAGCTTTCTTAAGGTGTTTGAAACAGAAAGCTGCAACCCACAAAGGACTTCTACTTGAACACAACCCCTTAGACTTCACCATTTCTTCTTGGTTCATTTTTCTCACTGTGTTTCTGAGTTTGAATTTCAGAATGAGAGAAGTGTAGTATGTGTTTTTTTCTGCTATGTTTCACCAAAGTTGTATGATATATGAATAATATAGGAAACGGTCGAGTGGAATGGCCACGCCAAAAACAACTATATAACATTCATTGACCCCTCCAAAGTGAATGAATATTTTTTAATAAAGCAAAAATATTTATGAAAAAAACAAAGAAAAAAAAAAGTAAAATTGGGGCATAAATTTAACCCAATAAGAAATAATTACTCAAATCATACAGGTCAAAAATTATATACAATAGTCTTCTTCTGCATATTATTTTTTCAGCCTCTAAAGTGAATGAATTAAAGTACAATAAAAAAAATATTTTTGTCTAATAATAATAATAATTACAAGGAGAACATCTACATTAACTTGGGGTTGCAATAAATTTGTTTTATTTTCTACTTTTTTTTTTTTATTATTACGAGGGTGCGGATAGGTAATTCTCAT
>JBBPBS010000235.1:397731-491388 GCA_037974835.1 Cicer judaicum | reverse complement strand
TAAGTTGTACTTAAACTTAGTATCTTTTTATATATTTTATATATTGGTATAGATAATTTTAAAAATAACCAGTAGAAATAATGAAGGAAAAAATCAGTTATTTCAAAGAAACTATATTTCCTTTTTTATTATTATTTTTAATCACTATGTTTTTAAAATAATTTTAGTAAATCTTTATTTCTATAAATTACATTTCCTTTTATCATTATTATATTATATTACTCCCTTTCATCTCAAATTATATGTCATTTTCCCAAAAAAAATTGTCTTAAATTTTATGTCATTTTATAACATCGATTAGACATTAATTTTTTTATTTTCTATTATACCTTACTCTCATCATTTAATTCTATTAATTTATCTATCTGATCCCATCCCATTTATGAAGGATAATTTTATAAAATAGCTCATAATTTCTTTTTCTAATATAAAATTAACTACAATTTTTAATTTATGTGAAATAGATAAAAGGTTAAATTACAATTGTGGTCCCTTAACTTAAATTCAGGTAACGTTTTAGTACTTTATCTTTTTTTTTCCCGAGTTGGTCCTTTATTTTAGTTTTAAGTGACAATTTGATATTTTATGTTTTAAAATTTCAACAATGTTATCATTTTTTATACAAAAATTCAGAAAAATCATCAAATTTTTCAACCAAAACCCATAAAATTGATAATCATCTTCAATCTAATGCAAATTTTATTAAATTCATAACTCAAATATTCAAATACACTCATATTTTCATTATTTATTTGATGTTGTTGGAGATGAAAATATGAGTGTATTTGAATATTTGAGTTATGAATTTGATAAAAATTTGCATTAGATTGAAGATGATTACCAATTTTATGGGTTTTGGTTGAAAAATTTGATGATTTTTTTTGAATTTTTGTATAAAAAAGGATAACATTGTTGAAATTTTAAAACATAAAATATCAAATTGTCACTTAAAACTAAAATAAAGAACCAACTCGGAAAAAAAAAAAGATAAAGGACTAAAACGTTACCTGAAATTAAGTTAAGGGACCACTAATATAATTTAGCCTAGATAAAATGACGTAAAACTTAGGATAGAGGATAGAAGGAGTATATTTCTATGTTATTAAATAATTTTACTAAAATTATTGTGAGAACTTTTTTAAAGAAATATTTATTGTGAGAACAAATGTCAAAGAATTTAAAAACAAAAAAATAAATAAATTCTTGTTGTATTAATTATTTTTATTTTTTAAAATTTTTTAATTTATTTTGGTATCAGTATTTTCAATAGATTTTTCTAAAATATAAAAAATATATTTTTATTAAGAATATGTCCTTCAACTTAATAATTAGTGATTCATTTCTAAAACAAGTTACCCATGCACTTGTGCGATGCTTTATGCAAGACAAAAAACTCAATACTTAACTAAAGAAGTAATGAGTAAAAAATAACTAACGGAGTAAGGATGATAAAAAAAATATGTCAGAATGGTAAAAAAAAAAGTTGACATTATAAAAAATAAAATAAAAAATAGTCAAAACATATTAGTGATTAGTAATATAATAATATATTTATAAATTGGTCAAAAGAAAAATATATATTTTAATAATGTTTATTAATGTGTTTTTAAAATAAATGCATTTTATTATCAAATTACTTCAAATTAAATGTAAACAAAGTAAAGAAGAATTAAAACAAAAGAGAAAAGAGAAGAAATAATATACAAGAGAGAATAGGAGATGCATTCATATAATGTCATATAAGTCGTATTTATAGGACATAAGTCTTGAAACTTATAACTATATGAATGATGACACTAATATAAGAGAAGTCACTAACAATTAGTATTGTTCACTAGCAAATAGTAAATCACTGGGATGCCATAGATATTAAGGAATGTATAAGGATAAAGAAAATGAACGTTGATATGCCTTATTAAAATTTTACTAGAAAGAATTCAATGGGAAAAAAGCTAGTGAAAGAAAAAGAGTACAACATCATCTATGTAGAATTTGTCTTATTAAAAACCTTATTCGAAAAATCCGTTGGGACAAAACCATGGTGAAGGACAAAAAGAGTGCAATACACATTTATTTATTCTCCTCATGGAGGAAATTATTTCTAAGATGGTGAATGTCAATTAACCTTTTGTACTAGTTTCTCAAAAGCTTCACTTATGGGTGACTTTGTAGAAATCAAGATGTGTTATCTTCACATTGATTTGTGTAATGATAAAATGTTATATGAGGATTAGACAAATAACTTGCATATATAAAGTAACAAAATCTATGTTTGACTTTGTTTCAATGTTTTTGTGTAGTGCAAAGTTGTATACTCGTTAATAGATTGACAACAAATAATATATCAAACTATGTAGAATTAGCAAGGTACGATATGGTCTCTAAATTGAAATATATATGGTACATCAAGACAAATCAATTCTTCATCATTTTCTAAAGTTCTAAAACCAATCTTTGTTCCTGTCTAGTGACCTTAGAAAAATTGGAGCACACAACAAATGATGTTTATCAAAATAGAACCATATTAGTCTTCAAATATTCAATCAAAGTAAATATTTTCCTTTTGTACATATTTCATCTCAAACTTTTTTTTTAATCAATTTGATTTTGGAAGATCTTCACGAGTTTTGATAATATTTATATCAAATTAATTTTCAAATATTTTCTAAAAATTGGACAAATGATGTCATTCTCATATTCCTCATTCGATAATATATGCTAAGGATAGTATATCATACATCTAAATTGTTTGAAAACATAAAGAGACTTACTTCTTTTGATTAAGCAATCTGGTGTCAATTGACACAGTTTTAAGAAAGTTTTTTATTGCATAAAGAACATATTACTTCAGATTTTTTTTCTAAGCCTCGTTGAGAGGGACATTTTAACTACCCTTCCCTTTATTTTTGAACTCACTGAAATTTATTTATTACCCCATTTATTTTAAAATTTAGCCGCTAAAGGTAGTTCTAGAGCATATTGATGTTGGTGGATTAATTTAATGTGCAATCTTCAAAATAGGTTATTTCTTATGAGTTCAGCTACATCCTCTAATGTTTGATCTAAGTTAAAGGAACACCAAGACTCCACTTTGATTTGTGTATTATGATTCTAGTGAACGTGCTCTAAAACGCACATTTGATAACTCTGTTATTGCATGCAAATGCTCTGAATAATTAGCAACTATAACATGAATTTGACTATTTTGCCTCTAATAAGTGTGATCATCTAACTCTAATAAATTCTTTGATAAGTCAATACTCTGTTAAAAATCAACAATCTACTAACAACCAATGTTATGATAAATACCCTAAAGGTCTATTGATAGCGTTTCAACAAGTGTACTGAATCATTGCAAGTAATAATAAAACGGTAGTACTGAGTGTCGAACTCAAGGACTGCGTTTTACTATTAAATTATATTTAATTACTACAATTGAACAAAATTTCCCAAATTTATTGAAATAATATTTAAAATTAACAACACAAATAAAATTGATCCTTTATAATAAAAAAAATGTCAGGGATGAGTTTCACTTTGAATCCAATCTTGGTGTCTAATTTGATCCTAGTTATTGAATTCCTTTATTGAATTATTACCGAATTCTCTTTATTATTCTTGCCCTAATGTCTTAGTGATATAACCTATAATTCCAAAGTAACCCATAATTCCTTAGTAGATTTAAGATTAGAATTAAACATTGCCGTACATGAATTCTCTGGTGAAACTATGGCCTTTGCAACTAATTTAATTGGTTTCGTGACTTGTATCTATCCATAGACTACAAATTCATGAATTTCTCATCTCAAGCATCCGCAAAGTCCACTTCCGTTATAAAATACAAATCGTAGAACATTTTAATATTGACCAAGCAATATAAAGCATTAAGCACAGAGATGAGAAAAATAATTCAATAAACTCATTCATATAACTAGAAAATCAATCATAAAAATAAGGGTTTCATCTTGTTACACTCATCCCTAACAAATAGAGTTTAGTTACTCATGACAGAGATGCAAAAGATAGGGATTAAAGAAGAATTAGAAGAGTTATTCATGAATGATTCTTGATTAAACTACTCGAATGATGTTAGAAACGGCCGTCTTTGAGTTTCTCTGCTAGGGCACAAGCCTCCCAACTTCCCAATAGTCAAAAAGATACCTCAAAAGTAAAACAAACAAAAAACCAAAAAAAAAAAAAAATGAGTTTTAATGTGTTCTTTTGTGCTTCGCGGGCTTCAGGCATGCAAAGACATGTCTTCAGCGCTGAAATGTGCTTTAGGCGTGTTTCCGGCGCATTTCTGGTGCACATCATCTTCTGTTTAGCGTTGAGCGCATTTTTCTCCTCTTTTGAGTCTAAATATGGTTTTGGTGTCTTCATTAAGGTTGTAGTTATGGATCGTATCTTTCATTTTCACTTAGTTTGACTCCCATTGGACATTTAAAACTCCAGATATGGCTGAAATACTTCACGTAGATCATGTTGATTTCTCACCAAAATTCACTGCACTAAAACAAAGTAACAACGTAAAACGACAAAAAATCTCTACTTAATCAAGGAAATAAGAACATGAAAATTTCATTAAATAAAAGAACTAAAATCAAAAAGATATATCAAATAACTCCTTAAATTAACTAATGAATAAAAGATAAATAAGACTAAAAATAATGAAAAAATATGCATATGAAGAAGAGTTATCACAACCCCAAACTTAATCTATTGTTTGTTCCCAAACAACAATTAATTTCAGATTTGGTACAATTAAAAGCAAACTTAAACTCAATTTCTCAAATCAAATCAAAATCAATTTCAATTATTCTGCTATTACAAAACATTCATCATGCTCCCTGATTGTGTATAAAAAAACAACACAATTTGTATACTTTAGCATTCATTCATCAAGTTCAACTCTCTCTTCACACAATCTCACCAAAATTTCTCTCAAGTGTTTAACAATGGTTATGAATTTATCTCTCAAATCCTAGAATATGCATCATGCTACCATAGGCTTGAAACAAATCTAGTTAGCAATCATAATGCAGCAAACACATACACTTTTGAAAGACTTTCGGGTTGTAATAAGGCTTAGGTAAGGGTAGGACATTTTGGGTTAGTAGAATTTATTACTTGGAGTTAGGCATACATTTTCAAATTATTCTACCTTTTTTTTATTTTTCTTCACCTTTTCATTGTGGAGATTCTCAAACATTGACGAAAGAACCAAGAAGATATTATTTATCAAAGTACACAAACTAGTTTTTTTTTTCTTTCTTTTTTTTTTGTTTGATTTTTGTTGTTGTTGAGAATCACCATCCCAAACTTAGAATTTTACCAAGACAAGATATTCCTACCTTACTCCAAGTAAGGTGATTGAAATAAAGTTAGGTATTTGGCTTATAATGTGGCTAGTAATCGAAACAAAAGGACAAGGCTCAAAGGGGCAAATGATAAAATTTTCATAGGGTAGTTATAAAGGCTTAAAAGACCAAACGAAATTGTCTCAGTGTATGCATAAATTACGAGTGATGCAAGTCAGAATTATGCAAGTTCTGATGGGATAACACATGTTTGGATAATCACACAATAAAAAATTAAAGTGTTTAAGCTTAAAAGCTCACAACAATGTTAATAAGAGATAGCATGAACTATCAAAATAATGGCAAACATGTCACAAAAAGTAATTTTTTTTTTCTTCTGAAAAATTGATGGAAAATTAGACTTTTAAAACTACAGAGTAATCAACAATGTATGCATTAGTGAAACTCGTCGAATTGAGCAATGACATGAGAAAAGAAATAAAATTTAAATTTCAAAATCCCAAACAAAAAACTTAAGATCGAATGCAAGTTATTATAACTTCTTCATCATAGTACACATTTAGGGAAAAGAAAGGAAACATACAATTAAACTATAAAAATAAAGCGAAGAAAAAGAAGAAAAAATTAAAATTAAAAACAAAGAAAAAGGAAAGAAAAAAACTTCTCTAAGTTGGGTTCATTCAAGGGGATTTGCTTTGGTCCTCCACTGATGTACCACTGTAGTCCCTAGTATAATGGTGAGGTAAAAATAAATCAGAATAAAACATATCTCTTGGTGTTTATTGAGATGAAACAAAGGCTCGATGGAGATTTTTCATCCCCATTTCTATTTTGGCCTGTCCAACTCACTAATCGATCATCAATTGTTCCATCATAATTTCCAACCTGTCAAATATTTCCTCGGTGGGGAGCTGTGATGGATGTTGAGGATGGTCATGTGGCCCCTATGGATCGGTAGTTTCTTTCGTTGGCATCGCTACTTGTGGACCAACAAGATGTTCTACCGGAATCATAGAGTGTTTTTCTATCTAGTTAGCAGTAATTGGGACAACAGGTTTTACCACTCTATTTACGTGACACTCTCACCTGTTCACAAAGTTTCCCCTAAAGATCACCCTTTATGATAATAGCTAGTATACATGTTCTCTGAATTGTTATTTATGACATATTTGAACATGATAGTAGTGTATGATGAACAAAGGTACTCCAAGCTTTTGCAATTGGAGTGAGATCCAACAAGCGCAGTTTCCTAGGTGTGTCATCTCTATTTCGTACCCAATCTATGCATGGTGTGCATAAAACGTGTAAGATCTCTCGCGTGTCTATTTTTATAATGTTTTCCTCGATTGCTTGAAAGTGGCAGTCTTCATAGTTTGGTAGGCCAAAGATTTCATTTATGACTTGAGGAGTGAAGGGTACTTTTTTTCCCCTCACATAACTCATAAATTGCTCCTGTGGAACTAGTTGATCAGACTTCATATCAAAGGTATTGGAGAAGAATTCCACTGCTAGTGGTTTGCTTGCTTTTGTGACAAATGTGGTCATCTTCTCCCATCCTCTACCCACAATCATCGTCTGGATGTCAAGAAATTCATTTTCTTCTAGCTCAAAGTTTTTCTCACCAACAAACTTGTTGATTGTGGGGAGTTTGGCGTGAAACTCTTGCATTGCCATGGTCGTGAATAAGAACATATCGTGTGATTGGGAGGAAGATGTATTCGTGACCTTAGTGTGTTTTTCTTAATGTTGCGTTGCAATTAGGTCTTGCAAAACAATCAAGCACATACATGATTTAAATATTCAAGGTTAGAGAAAATTAGTTTGAGCATGCCCCCCTTTGACAAAACAACTATAGTAGTTGCCCTAAATTTATCTAGCGAAATTCCAAATGATATTAATGCACATAGATTGACCGTTAATGAATTAAGAATCAAAAGTGGTTGTGTCATTTTCTAAAACAGTTGGAGTGCAAAGCATATTTTGTGGTAATTAAGATTCAAAAGTGGTTGTGTCATTTTCTCAAACAATTGGAGTGCAAAGCATGAAGTAAGTGAACCATCCACTGTCATAAGTGAGAAATCTCTATCACTAACACACATTTGAATTCAAACAACCCACATGCATCAACGAACAATCTCTACTACTAACACAAACTCGAATTCAAACAACCTACATTCATCAGGAAAGACAAGAAGGAGTTGAAAGTAACACTTTTAGAAACTTACTTGATAATGGAAGAAAACTTTATAGGGGAGGAAGACTTACCTTTGTTGAGTTGAAACTAGACTTGGAGAAGTAATAGAGATATACATGTATCAGTTGAATGTTGTGGGAGAAAAGGGTTTGGGGAAAAATTGAGAAGCAAGGGTTTTATAACCCAACTAGATAGGAAGTGCGCTTCAAGTGTGTGCTCTGCGCTTTAGGCGCATTTAAGTGTAGGAAAATCGCTTAAGGCATGCCTGAGGCGGAGATTGACAATAACATCAGTGTGAAATGCGCTTGGGGCGCTCTTGAGGTGCGGATGGGCAGCAACATAAGTGTGAAATGCGCTTAGGGCGCGTTTGTGGCGCATATGGATAGTAGCATTAGCGCGAAATGTGCTTGGGGTGCGCCTGATGTTCAAATTGACCTAATTGACACGACAAACTTCACTCCCTGAATACCATTTGGTTACTTGAGTGTACGGAACATCAAGAACGAATTCAGTTACCAATTAATAATGAAATAAACAAAAAAAAAAAAAAAACTAAAGAAATTAAAATGAATCTGAAATGAAAAACAAAAGGATACGAGTTTGGGTTGTCTCCCAATAAGCGCTCATTTAGTGTCTTGAGCTTGACATTCCACTTCAAGTGGTGATCAAATTGATGGACTCCATCGAACGTTTTTTACTCTCCCCCTAAGTAGGGTTTGAGTCTTTGTCCATTCACCTTGAAGTTCCAATTTAAGTGTGTGTCTTTCAACTCCACAACACCATATAAAAATACCTTGATAATTTTGAAAGGGCCCGATCATCTTGACTTTAGCTTTCCTAGAAACAAATTCAATTTGAGTTGAAGAGAAGAACTAGTTCTCCTTCTTGGAACTCCTTGAATTTAATTTTTCTATCATGCCACTTCTTGGTTTTTTCTTTATATATCTTGGTGTTTTCATATGCAGAATTTCGGAACTCCTCTAATTCGTGAAGCAGAAGAATTCTCGATTCACTTGCCTTGACCAAGTCAAAATTCAAGTACTTCGTGGCCCAAAATGCTCAATGATCCAGTTCAAGAGGAAATTGACAAGCTTTACCATACACTATTTGATATGGCAACATACCCAGAGGTGTCTTGAAAGTTGTTCGGTAGGCCCAAAATGTGTCATCAAGTTTCATTGACCAATCTTTTCTTGAAGCATTCAATGTCTTTTCAAGGATTCTCTTGAGCTGCCTGTTGGATACTTTAACTTGCCCATTAGTTTGTGGGTGATATGAGGTTGTCACCCTATGACAAACATTATATTTCCTTAGAATGTATTCCATTTTCCAATTTAGAAAGTGAGTGCCCTCGTCACTAATCAAAGCTCGAGGTACGCCAAAAAGGCGCAAATATGTTCTTCTTGAGAAATGTGATGGTCTTTTGTGAATCATTGGTTGGTGTAGCAACTGCTTCAACCTACTTTGAGACATAATCCACCACCACCAAAATATAAACTTTTGCGTATAAGGATGGAAATGGACCCATGAAGTCAATACCCCACACATTGAACACTTCTACTTCTAATACCGAGTGTCGAACTTAATGATTGTGTTTTACTATTGAATTATATTTAATTACTACAATTGAACAAAAGGTTCCCAAATTAATTGAAATAATATTTAAAATTAACAACAATAATAAAATTGATCCTTTATAATAAGAAAAATGTCAAGGATGAGTTTCACTTTGAATCCAGCCTTGGTGTCTAATTTGTTCCTAGTTATTGAATTCCTTTATTGAATTATTATCTAATTCTCTTTATTATTTTTGCCCTAATCTCTTAGTGACAGGACCTTTAATTCCAAAGTAACCCCTAATTCTTTAGTAGATTTAAGATTATAATTAAGCATTACAGTACAAGAATTCTCTTGTTAAACAATTGCCTTTGCAACTAATTTAATTGGTTTCATGACCTGTATCTATCCCTAGACTACAAATTCATGAATTTCTCATCTCAAGCATTCGTAAAGTCCACTTCCATTTCAAAATACAAATGTATAACATTTTAATGTTGATCTAGTAATAAAAAGTATTAAGTACAGAGATGTGAAAAATAATTCAATAAATTAGAAATCAAATCAGAAAAATAAGGGTTTCATCTTGTTACACTCATCCCTAACAAATAGGGTTTAGTTACTCATGACAGAGATACAAAAGATAGAGATTAAAGAAGAATTATAAGAATTATTCATGAATGATTATTGATAAAATTGTTCCAATGATGTTAGAAACGACCATCTTTGAGTTTCTCTACTAGGGCACAAGTCTCCCAACTTCCCAATAGACAAAAAAATACATCATAAGTGAAAAAAAAAGAGTTTTAATGTGCTCTTATGTGCGTCGCGCGCTTCAGGAACGCAACAGGAGGTCTTCAGTGCTGAAATGCGCTTCAGGCGTGCTTTCGGCACGCTTTCAAGCGCACATCTTTTCTCTAGCGTTGAGTGTATTTTGCTCCTCATTTGAGTCCGAATTTTGTTTTGGTGTCTTCATAAAAGTTGTAGCTATGGATCAAATCTTTTATATGCACTTGGTGTGACTCCAGATATGGTTGGAATACTCCACATTATTCATATTGATTTCTCACCAAAATTCAGTATTGCACTAAAACAAAGTAACAACATAAAACTACAAAAAATCTCTACTTAATCAAGGAAATAAGAACATGAACATTTCATTAAATCAAAGAGCTAAAATCAACAAGATATATCAAATAACTCCTTAAATTAACTAATGAATAAAAGATAAATAAGACTAAAAATAATGAAAAAAATATGCATATAATGGAGAGTTATCATCTATGCGACATAAGCTGAACAAAATATCATCTTCTCCTAAGATTCACAACATCAATTTTTAAGGATATATTCTACAAGGTTTAATGGCAAATCAATCTCAGAAGATTTGACACAAAACTTCAAGATACATGTTGATTTCTTGCAATCAGAACAACAACCTGAAACCCTAAAATCTCTATAAAAGGACGTGCAACCCTCATTGAGAAATACAAGCAACATCGTACATCAATAAGTATTTTGAAGTGGTCTTTGCACTCTTGCTAGTTACCTTTTATCTTGTCTAAGTGCAGATAAATTTTTTTTCCTATGAGAATACCACATTGTTAACACTCTCTTGTGAGAGTTCTTTTTTAAGGCTCTTAAACCTCTTTTGTAACTTAGTCCAGTAGTGGCTACATCCCTCAACGACTTGATTGTAACAAGCTAGAAAGTTGATAATACTTGAACACAAACAATTTGACTAGTATGTGTTTAGTGGAAGTGTAATTCAATTGGTGGATTAAATCATTTAGGTTGAAGGGATTGAACGTAACTACTGAGTTGGTGGTGAATCAGAATAAATTAGTTGTGTCGTTTGTTTTATTGTTTATTTTAAAATAGTTTTAAAATAAAATACAATTCAAACTCTCCATTTCTATGTGCCTCTCATTCTACAAGAAAACCTGTCAAATTATTTTTTTTTTAAAATTCTAAATAATAATTAGTTTTAGTTGTATATTTATTAATTTATTTATGTGTCTTAAATTTTCTATATTGTAACAAAAAATACTTTCTAGAAGAATACACTTTTTCTTTCATATAATGTGTGACCCTTTTTATATATTATAAATTTCAAAAGATTATCTTTGTCACTTTTTTTTCCTTATAAATTCCCTCCCGTGACGTAATCCTATTCAAGAAATGCCGGACACTAAATGTGGTTAACTCTTTAAATAGAGATACAAACTCGAGTTCAATTCCTTGTAGGAATCTAACCCCTCCTGCAAAACTCAACCTCTGTTGGTACCTCTTTTATAATCATCTATTATTATTATTATTATTATTATTATTAAAAAATCTTTATATATAAAAGTTTCTAAGTTATTGATGCAAATATTTAAATCCTAAAATAAGGATATTTTTGGAATTACAAAAATAATATATTAATTTTATTTATTTTTTTAAATTTATTTTTTAGAGATAAGTGACTTTGAAATTTGGTATTATAATTTTTAAATTACATTAACTTTTAAAAAATAAATTTGAAAATTAAGAAAGCTCTCGATCCATTAACTTCTAAAAGACTAATGAATAATAAATCCAACAAATCCATCCAAAAAACAGTAATAGACTCAATAATTATATCTAAGCATTTTTTTCATTTAATTCTGATTTATTTGTGTGCTGAAACTTAATTCCACTCATTACAGAGGTGACTCTTGATTGCACACATATTAAAGAGGTGACTCTTGATCGATTACAATTATATGCAATGGTTATAAATAAATTGAATCCAATATTCCAGTTTCTATATTTTCATTTTATCATCAATTTATAAGGATTTATTTTTTTATGTCAATTTAGATGGATTCATTGGACAAACTACAAACATAGCTTAAATATAAAGAAAATACTAATGGATATTCTATGGAAATTGATTATGAGAATATTTTTTTTCAATTAAAATTTATTAAAAAAAAAAGGAAAGGAAACAACAGGGGAAATAAACCTAAAACATGAAGAAATAAAAGAAAGAAAATAGTGTCAAAATATTCATTAAATCATGCATGTGTTTTTTCGTTTAGACGAAAATTATATACTATAATGTCTTTTTATATATTCTTTTTCTTATAAATTATTTTTTTAAAAGCTCTTTCTAATAATAGTAATTATGTAATTTGGTGTCTTCTAATCTATCTGTGATTTGTTTTATCAACATTTCTATGCGATAATAAATATAAAAATTTATGTTAGAAAGTGATGTATTCAACTTCTCATACCATACTTTATCATGCCATTACTTGTTACACAAACAAATTATTCATCTCTCCATAATCATTATAATTAAATGCACCTACTATTTCCAAGAAGATAAACCATTGAAAAACTATAACATTTAAATTAATTAAATATTTAAAAAACTAATTAAATTATTACATTAATTTTTATACATACAAAAATACCTTTATTTTAGGAGGTAAATATTTGCTTCAATAACTTACAAATTTTTAGATATTAAGATATTAGTTGTCTTATTAATAGTATATTGATATGTTGTTAAATGACTTTACTAACATTTATTGGGAGAACAAAAGTCAAAGAATTAAAGAAACAAATATAATTTTTAAATTCTTATTTTAATAAATAAATTATTTTTTGCATATTTTCAATTTATTTATTCATATTTTTTAAAAAATTATCTATAATGCATCAAAAAATACTTTTATAAACAGATTAAAATTTTTTATTTCATAAGAATGAAAATGATTAAGGAAAAATCATTCACGTAAATTTGAGATCAAATTTTGATAGAGACAGTTCTATATCATACTGTATTTACTTTCTGATCCAATTTATCAAGACTTCAATTCTTTGAAAATTGAAAGATTAAAATCAAAAAGATTATTACATTTTATAATGAGTTTAATTGTTGTACAATGTCGGCACATAAAACCATGCATTCATGCGAATGACTTTAGTGATAATTTTAGTAAAAGTTAAATATTTTTAACGATTTAATAATTACAATTGATTTAGAGTATATATAAATTAAATAATTTTATAATCTTATTTGAGTTGTATTTTGTATATTATATTCAATATAATTTATTTTGATATTTAAATGAAATTAAAGAAGGAAAATTCTTGTTAAAGAAAAATTACATCGGCCTCCCCCCTAAAGTTTCACTATATATTTACACGCCTCCCCTCTAATTTTTAATTGACAACTAGCCTCCCGTATTTTATTTCCCCGGGAGATCGTTAACACCTTTAGCAACTTACCTAACTGAAGATATCTCTGCCTTAGATATTCTTTTATGGAAAAAGCCGGCTAATCCTCAAATAATAACAAGGTAAAATGGAAAAAAAATACTAAAATAAAAGCCTTTAGGAAAGGCTAAAACGTTCCTATTAACCAACATGAAAAGAAGGCAAAAATAGAAACATCGTCAATTGATCTGTGACCCTGAGAATAAACCAACTCTAAGCCATTAAAAATTGCCCATAAGTATGCTATCGTAATTCGTAATGGAGCAAAGCATTAACAGAAGAAATTAACATATTCAGAAGAGTTCTCAAACCGGTCACAAGCTACATCCCCCCAAACTTGTCCAATCTCCATAACATTTTCCATGTTTCACAACTATGAAGTACCACCCAAATCCAACACATGTCACATAGCTCGATTTTCCATGTCACAACTATGAGGTGTATTAACCCAATATTTTTATTATATTTTTTAATTTGATAACCAAACCAAACCAAGTATTTTAATTTGTATAATTAGTCCTATTTAATGACAAAATTTGAATTGTGGTTACAGTTTTCAAAACTATTTGTTTTTCTTACAAAAGTCACTATCTATTAAACCATTCAATTTACAATTGAAAGAGATTCACAGAGAGACAGAGACTAAGATTTAATCATAAAGAACTAAAATGTAATAATTAAAAGAGACTAACGATATATATATATATATTTATTATACTAGTTCAGAACAAGTTGATGCTACTTTAGAACCAAGTTTATTTTATATTTAGAACTTTTATGTAAACAAAACTATTTTATGAGAGCGATATATTTGACTTCACAGATTATGAAAGAAGATTCGTGTTTTTAAATCTAAAATAAGATTTGATTCAGATTTATAATGAAAGAAATTTTTTGACCAAGTTGAAAAGAAGATATGATCAAGATTCAAAGAAGATACGATCAAGATTTATCATAAGAAGAGATTAATTATTTACAAGAAGATATGAATTTTTTAAAAGAAGATATGATCAAGAATTGTTAACAAGAAGAAACACTCACAAAAGATATATTTATTATTTTCAAAGATATGATTCCAATTTTGACAAAGGACAAAATACTGAAATGGAAGGAATAGGATGGAAGTTTCATCTTAAGAATTTGCGACAATATCAAACATTATGTCAAGAACTGGTCCAACACTATGTTCCCGCCCATATCAAAACAAAAAATAAGAAGGAAATTTCATCTAAAGAATTTACGACAACAATCTTAACAAACTATGAACAATATCAATCTAAAGAATTTACAAACTAAATCTTAACAAAATAAGAACAATATCAATCCAAAGAATTTACAAACACACTATGAACATAATCAATCTAGAAGAACTGCTAAGATTTGATTCAAAAATAAAGGATCGGCTAAACAACATATTACCAAAAAAACATCGTGTTTATAATTATTTTTGATTAAGATCATTGTTGACCAAGCTAGAAATGAAGATACAATTTAGAATTAAACAAGGAGTAAATTGAAATAAAAAAGTCAGGAAAAAGTAGAAGAACTGAAGCTCAAAATTCCTAATTCATCTTAGAGTTTAAGGAGAGAAACACCTGTGTTGGTGGAATGGCCTCTATCCTTAGGAAGTTGTACACAATATTATTAACCAGATTATCCAATTCCTTCCTAAGTGATGAACTTAATATTAAAACCAACTTGTTTAATATTAATTCCAATTAAACAATAATAGATTCAAAACTTATTCAAAGCTGATATTCAAGAACACATGTATTATCAAGATAAAGAGTATAGAGATAGAGAAGTGTGCACCATGAATTTTTATACTGGTTCAACTATCAATTCGATAGTCTACTTCCAGTCTCGAAATCACTTATTGATTTCGGCCTTTACTAGAAATGATTTGAGTATGTTTACAGACTTTCCAGCACTTCAATGCCTATACATCTAACTCAACACCAATCTACAACAACAACCAATCTATCCTTAAGAACTACTCACCAAGCTCTAGCAAGATCAGATTGAGATCTCTTTTAGATGATCACACACACTCTAAAAGATGACCATCAGTTTCACAATACTGGATTTCCACTCTCTTTCTTTTACAAAGATGGTTCTTTAAAAAAAAAACTAAAACACTTTATTCAATCACAATGAATTCTCACACTAAGTATTTGCCAATAATGTTTGTGAGTTACAACAATTTTTCTCAAAGTGTATTTTTCGAAAAGCTAATGAAATTCTTCAATTCTTTCTGTATGTTGTAAAAATTGTGATTGATTCAGTTTATTTAGTTTCAGAAAAACTTCAGACAAATCGATTTCCCAATCGATTTTATTAATGTGTATTACCAGATCAATCGATTTCCTAATCGATTTCACATTTATTGTTTTTCTTGAAATTCTTGAAATAGGTGAACTAATCGTTTGGCTAATCGATTTTTTTAATGCTTATATCAGAAACTAATACTCAGTTCATACCAGAGTCGATTGAATAATCGATTATAATTGTTTTGTTCAAAATGCGAGATCAAACAATCAATTACTCACTCGATTCACTTTTATTAACATAATCGATTTGGCATTGGGCTAATTTCTCCCTATAACTTAGACAATTAATCAAATCGATTTGCCAATCGACTGATTTATCCTTGTAACTCAGATATTTAATTAAAATCGATGTGCCAATCAATTATGCAATATGTTTCTGATAAATGATGAATTAATTCATTTATGCAATCGATTTCCTAATCAATTAGTAGAAACCTTGTAACTTAAGAAAAGTATATCAATCGATTATCCAATCGATTTCTTTTAGTCATAGAACACAGGTCTGATAAAATCATTTAAGTAATCGATTTGCTAATCGATTAACTCAGTGAAACTTTGTTTTGTGAATCAGAAAATTGATTAACCAATTGATTTGCCACTCGATTTCCTTTAATCATAGAACATATGTCTAATAAAAACATTTAAGTAATCGATTTGCTAATCGATTAACTCAGTGAAAACTTTGTTCTATGAATCAGAAAATCGATTAACCAATTAATTTACTAATTGATTGATTAACACACTTATTTTATGATTTCAGTTTTAATTGGCAAATATTAGATGTGTGAAATCATAATGATGAATCTAACTAATAAACACTATGAACAATAGACAAATTTACACATAATCTTCAAGCCTTGTATGATATGATCAATATTTGCTTGATTGCTTGAGATCCAAGATTTGTCCAAGTGTAGTGTTTGATTCTTTCCTGAAATGTTTCTCAACCCAAACTATTAGATTAATCAGATAATGCATATACATTGTATGTTTGGAAGTTATATCAAAATCATAGTCAAGGAGGCATATTTCTTACAACTTGTTCGAATGAGAAATTTTTTCAAAGTGTTTATCTTAGAATGTGATTTTCATTGTTATAATCATCTTGTTAAAAACAACTACTCAAGTTCCAAGCTTTTTCATTCAAACCCGATAGTGTTGTTAGTGTATCTATAAGAATATGGGGTAGTCAAATTGTGTGGAGAAGACTTGGCTAGTTGAGTTAAAGTGTGTGTGTTCCTCAAAAGTCTAGGGTTGTCAGGATGTTTGAGAAGATTGGCTTGGAGGGTCAAGTGGTTTGTAATTCAAGTTGTTGAATTAGTGGATTAAATCCTTCTGAGTGAATGGAATGGATGTTGCCTAGTTAGTGGTGAATCGTTAAATTACTTGTGTCACTTTATTCCTATACTCATTAGTTTTTTTATTGCTTCTACTCCAAGTAAGTCGTCAAGTCTGAACTAGTTGAATCAAATAATGAAAAAGTTTTCAGCTTAGTAAAATACAATTCAACCCCACTTCTTGTGTTTTTATTTTCAATTGGCATCATAGCTTGGTCTCAAGACTGAGCACTTTACAGTGTTTGAGGAAAGATCTAAGAGTTCAACATGTTTTCGATTTAGTGAGGAAGCTGCTGGAGGAAACATCAATATACCACCTCTACTTGATGGATAACACTGTGAGTACTAGCAGAACAGGTTGAGAAGTTTGTTTATTTCACAAGATCCTAAACTTTGGGATTTTGTGGAAGATGGTTATACTGCTCCAAAGAATACTGATAGTATTTAGATTCCAAGGAAAAAGATTGATGCTGGTCAGAAAAACATGTACAAGATGCATCATAAGTCCATAACATTCATCATAAATGCAATAACTTTCAAGGAGTTTGATGTGCACCAACTAGGAGACGATAAATAATATTTATGATAGTCTGGTTCTGGCCTATGAATAAAGCAAGTAAGTTCAAGAAGCAAAGGTCAACCTTCTAGTAAAAAATAATGAGTTGTTAAATATAGATGAAGACGAAGACATTGAAACAATGTTTTCCAAATTCTAGACTCTGGTCTCAAGATTAAAGATACTTGAGAAGAGTTATACTAATGTTGATCATGTGAAAAGATACTAAGAAGTCTACTAAGCAAGTGGAGACCTAAGATCACTGCAATTCAGGAAGCAAATGATTTGAATATTCTTAAGCTGGAAGAGTTAATCAACTCTATCAGATCACATGAAATTTAACTTGCATAGGATGAGCCCAAGAAGAAGCAACCAACCTTAGCTTTGAAATCCAAGAAAAAAAGAAGTTATAAAGGAAATAACAGAGCCAAAGGATGATGATTTAGAGGATCAGAATAGAGACTTGGAGGAAGATTTCATATCCAGAAAAATTTAGAAGATGTGACATAACAAAAAGAATCTATTTCCCTAAAGAAATTCCAAACAGCCTAGTATAGGAAAATATGATAAATCTGACAAGAAAATCATTATATGCTATGGATGCAATGAACATGGACATATCAAGTCAAAATGTCCGAATATGGAGAAAGGGAAACATTAGAGGAAAGATTCCATACCCAAGAAGAAGATTCTAATGGTTACATGGGATGATTTTGATGAATCGTCTCATGATGAAGAGCAACCAAAATTGGTTCTAATGGATCACACCAACTCTACCTTTCGATCCAACACAGATTCTAACTTTGGAAGTGAATCAACAGATGAAGAAATTGATGGATTTTCTAACTTAACTCGATCTGATATAATTACTATTATAAATGACTTCTTGAACAAGAATAACAAATTATCATTAAAAATGAAAACACTTAGGAAAGAAAATGTAAACCTAATTGAAGAAATTAATGTTTTAAAGAATCAAAGTGTTGAAGTTAAAATAGAAAATGAAATTATGAAAACTGATATTGCTGAACTTAAGGTTGAAGATCTAACTCTAAAAAGTAATCATAGTTTAAAATCAATTGAAAATACCACATGTAACTCTGATAATCATGAAAAAGTATTTTAATATTTTCTTGTTAATGGTATGGAAAGAAGCAAGTATGTTTCTACAATTTAAGGAGTTAGTAGAAATGGTAAGAAAAAAAGGTCTAGGATTTGAAGAAAATATAACCCATCCTAAACCTATTCCTTCTAATATCTTGTGTACTGTTTGCTCTAAAAAAGGTCACTCCAAATTATGTTGTCCCGTGTTAAATACAAGGAAAGACAAGAGACCTTTCAAGACTAACAAACTAATACCCAATCAAATTTGGGTACCTAAGAACAAAATTGTCTATGTGGTTGATGTCCTTATCAATCAAGTTAAAACACCAATCATGGTACCTAGATAGTGAATGCGCGCGAAACATGATAGCAGAAAAGTTTGTATTCCAGTGAAAACAACTTCTCTAAGTGGAAATAAATATGATTTTGCTATAATAGGTGATTACACTAGGTGGAAATGGGTAAAACTCTTAAGAAGTAAGGATAAATTCCACAAAGTGTTCATCACATTTTACAATAAAGTACTGAATGAAAAGGGTATTAAGATTGTAATAATTAGAAGTGGTCATTGAGGAGAATTTGAAAACAAATTCTCTGAAAGTTTTTGGGATAAGAATGGAATCTCTCACAATTTCTTCTCTCCTAGAACACCCTATTAAAATGGAGTTGTAGAAAGAAAGAATAAATTAATCCAAGAAATGGCCATAACCATGTTAAATGAGATGAATGTTGCAAAACACTTTTGGGCTAAAGCAATTAGCATTGCATGTTATATTCAAAATAGAGTCTTAATTAGGTTTATATTGAATAAAACACCATATGAATTGTATAAAGGTAAAAAGCCTAATATTTCCTACTTTTAACAATTTGGTTGTACTTGTTATATATTGAAAACTAGAGATAACCTTGGTAAATTTGATTCTAGATCTTAAAAGTGTACCTTCATTGGATACTATGAACGATATAAGGCTTATAGAGTGTTTTATAGGAAAACTCAAATTGGAGAATAATCCATATATGTTAAATTTGATGACAGATAACTTGACCTTGAAAATTCAAAGCAAGATGATGATAATGCATGTTTACCAGAAACAGAGGAAATAAATGTAGACAAATTAGAAAACCTAAAAAATAAGAAGATATAAGCAAATCAAAAGAATATGACAAATATTTAGAGGAGGAATATGATAAAGTCAAAAATAGTCATGATAAGTCAGAAGGGATATTTGGATGGTAGTATAAGTTATCTCATCCTAAAACTCAAATCATTGAAAGTGCAAGTGATCCATTGAGTACTAGATGATCACTAAAAGGTACCACTTTGTTTGGCTCACTTTCATCAATGAAGCCTACCTCTGTTGATGAAGCATTTTTAGATTATGGATGAATTCTTGAAATGCAAGAAAAGTTAAATGAATTTAAGAGGAATGATGTTTGGAATCTAGTACGTAGACCAAAGAAGAGAATTATTGGAACCAAGTGGGTTTCCAAAAGAAAAAAAAAAAGCTAAATGAAAAAGTTGAAGTGGTCAGAAACAAGACAAAACTTGTTGTAACACCCCGGCCATTCCCGTTACCGACAATGTTACCTCACGACCTTCTCGCCCACCCCTAACCACTCCGTTGGAAATAGTGAGTTTTTGCCTTCCGTGGGATTCGAGCCCGGTACCTAGGGGATAAGTACTGCCTCATCGCAATCCCACTACCAATTGAGCAAGTGGCTCAATTGGTAGTGGGATTGCGATGAGGCGGTACTTATCCCCTAGGTACCGGGCTCGAATCCCACGGAAGGCAAAAACTCGCAAGATTTCCATGAGGGAAAGGGGGGTGCGAGAAGGTCGTGAGATAACATTGCCGGTAACGGGAATGGCCGGGGTGTTACACTTGTCTTGTAAGACCCTTAATTTTTAAATCATAAGTTATACAATTTTAGGGTATTTTGTGTTGAATTTCTTAAGCTTTAAGCCCAATTTTTGGTATTTAGTGAATTAAATGTCAAAATTATATTTTTGGAAAATTGGATTAAAATTATTTGTCGAAGAATAATTTAGTTACATTGCGAATGATTTAATACCAGACAATTTTGTTAAAAATATCACTTGTTGCTGAAAACCTGTTTGTCAATTGAGTTGCGATGAGACTATATATTTTTATCAAAATAGATTGTGAAGTGTGTAAGAGTTGTTAGATATTTGTTAATTTCATTTTCATTATAATATATATATATATATATATATATATATATATATTATAAAGTAACATATGTATATATATATTACAAAGGAGGAAAAGAAAGGAAAAAACAGAAACAGAGGAAGAAAACACATTTCCCTCCCTACTCGCGGATCATTCTTCTTCTTCCTTCTTCCTTACATTTTCATTTTCCTTCTATTGCTTCAAGAAAAGAAACCCAAGGCTTAGTGGGTGAGAAAGAACAAATTTCCAGCTTCCTTCTTCTTCTGTGATTCGAAAACGAAGAAAAACGGTATTAGGGGTTTTCAAAACCGTCAATCACAAACCTCCACTTTTCTTTGATGTCTAAGTTTCGTTTTGGGAAGAGATATAAGGGAAAGTTGATCACCTCCACGCTACGGTGCTAGTGAACTAAATTTGGAAGGGACATCGCGAGCAGAGATTTTATTGGTATTACTCGTGGTATCGTAATCGCTCGTTAAAGCTAACATTAAGCTAAGGGCTCCTTTCAAACTTTTAGTTTGCATTTAGAGACTTATTTGTGGTTGGGTGGAAAAGAAATTTGTTAGGATTGAATTGTAGATTTGGGGAAAATGAATTTAATGCTTTTATTGGTGAAATTTTAGAGTTGGGTTTTTGGTGATATTGATGAGTGTTTTGTGGAAATTGAATTTAACTCATTTATGTGTGGTTTTGAGGAAATAAAATTTGATGTGTTTGAGTGGTGGGTTGTGATGATTTGTGTTTGTCATGTTTAACGTGTTCATAATTAATATTATAAATTTTGAGATGTGTTTGTGTGGATTTTGTGAAAAATGAATTGATGTGATTTAGTGTGAATTGTGGATTGAATTTGAGAATATGTCTGAGTATGCTATGTATGGAATTTGAAAATCATTAGAGTTAAATGAGTACTAAAAATGGGAAATCTTTTAATATCTGTGTTTACTTAATGATTGTTGTGAAAATCGTTAGAGTTAAATGAGTATTAAAAATGGGGAATCTTTTAATATCTGCATTTACTTAATGATTGTCGTGGATAGAGTCAGAGTATGCTCATGCATTTCATAGTATATGGTGACCAGATAGGCCATGGTGACAGTGGTGACTGAATGGGCCAAGAGATAATTTCATGTGATTTGTTGGTTTATCTTATCCATGTGGGGATTGTCGTGTCGTGTAAGGTCTGCGATAAACTGCACATTTTTGGTAAATCGTGCTGACCCGTAATAGGAGGCACCTCGGTAAATATTACTTTGACCTATGATAGGCGGTACATTTATGATTTACATTTTTAGTAAATCATGCTGACCCGTGATAGGTAGCACCTCAGTAATTTAGTACTTCAGCCTGTGATAGGCGGTACAATTATGATTTACGGAATTTCGAGGAGGGTTTTGGTTTGGAATTTTGAGTCCATGCATTTTGGCATACGCATTGCATTAGGGTGCTTGGCCCGTGAGTCACGTTGGATTCAAGATGATGATTGAGTGTTTTAACCCAAGTGGTTGTTATGGTTGCGCTATAATTGCTAAGTGTGAATGTTTTGAATTTGCGTGTAAGTGTGATTGATTGAAAAACCTTTTCCAAACTCAAGTTCTCATGGTGATTGTGTTATAATTTCTAAGTGTGAATGTTTTGGATTCGTGTGTATGTGGGATCGATTGCAAAACCTTTTCGAAACTCAAGTTCTCGTGGTGATTATGCTATAATTGCTAAGTGTGATTGTTTGGATTTATATATAAGTGTTGATTGATTTCGAAACCCTTTTAAAAGCTAAATTTTGTTGTTTTTCTACTGTTTTCTTAGGTGTATTCGAATACATATGGTTGTATTCGAATACAAACATCCATTTTTTGCTGCTGACTTATGTGTAGTCAAATACAGAAGGCTGTATTCGAATACATACATGTTGTTTTTGCTGCTAACTTATGTGTAATCAAAAATAGAAGGTTATATTCGAATACAAACATATATTTTTTGCTGCTGACTTATGTGTAGTGGAATACAGAAGGTTGTATTCGAATACAGACATACTGTTTTTGTTGCTGACTTATGTGTAGTCAAATATAGAAGGTTGTATTCGAATACAGATATGCTGCTTTTGCTGCTGACTTTTGAAACAACCTTGTATTCGAATACAGAGATGCTATATTCGAATACAATAGTGCAGTTTTGTTTAAAACTTCATTTTTCAACTTATTTTATGCATGTCTAGCATATGGAAAGTTGAAAGGTTATTTTGTGCATTTAAAAACGTAAATGTTATGTGTTAATTGTTAATTTCGGTTGGTGACCCTTTACAACTATTATGGAAATCTGGGCTTTGCATGCCCTCAAATGTGAACTAGGATCTTCCCACTGATTAGTACCTTGTGGATGGGAATGTAGTTGGACACACCTGACTGGAGCTGTGTTAGGAGGATTGTAACACCCCGATTTTTAAAAGCAAGAGTGTATATATATATTTTTTCAAAACAAATTAATAAAACAAAGAAATAAATAAGGAAAATTTCAACACAATCACCACGACAACTTGAGTTTCGAAATAGTTTTGCAAACAATCACACTTACACACAATTTCACAACATAACACTTAGCAATTACAACGCAATTTCCACGACATCTCAGGTTCAAACACTCAATCATAATCTTGAATCAAACATGATTCACGTGCCAAACACCCTAATGCGATGTGTATATGCCAAAACGCATGGACTCGAAATTCAAATAAAACTCTTCGGGAGTAGAAAATCGTAATTGTACAGTCTCTCACAGACCAACACTTATTACCAAGGTGCCACCTATCACGGGTCTGCACGATTTATTAATTTTTAGCCTATCACAAGTCTTAGACCTCAATTCCACACAAAATCCTCCACGAGAGGCGTAAATCCTAAACGTACAATTTCTCACGAACGAACACGAGTGCAGTCTCTCATGGACAAACACGGGTGCAGTCTCTCCCGAACAAACACGATTTTCAAGGGTGTAGTCTCTCACAGACAAACACCAGCTCTCACGGACAAACACAATTTACTAGGGTGTAGTCTCTCACGGACAAACACAATTTACCAGGGTGTAGTCTCTCACGGACAAACACCTGTGCAGTCTCTCACGGACAAACACAATTTACTAGGGTGTAGTCTCTCACAGACAAACAGATGTGCATGCTCTCACGGACAAACACAATTTACTAGGGTGTAGTATCTCACGGAAAAACACGTGTGCAGTATCTCACGGACAAACACAATTTACCAGGGTTTAGTCTCTCATGGACAGACACCATGAAGTAAAGGCAGATATTAAAAGATTCCCTGTTTTTAATACCCATTTAACTCTTACAATTCGAACGACAATCATTAAGTAAACGTAGATATTAAGATATTCCCCATTCTTAATTCTCATTTAACTCTAATGATTTTCACTACAAACATTAAGTAAACCGAGATATTAAAAGATTCCCTATTTTTAATACTCGTTTAACTCTAATGATTTTCACAACGAACATTAAGTAAACATAGATATTAAAAGATTCCCCATTTTTAATACTCGTTTAACTCTAATGATTTTCAAATTCCACACAGAACATACTCAGACATATTCTCAAATTCAATCCACAATTCACACCAAATCACATTAATTCGTTTTTCCACAAAATTCACACAAACACATCTCAAAATTTATCAATATTAGTTATGAACACGTCAAACACGACAACCACAAATCATCACAACCCACCACTCAAACATATCAAATCTCCTTTCCTCAAAACTACATATGAATGAGTTAAATTCATTTTCCACAAAACACTCATCAATATCACCAAAACCCAACTCTAAAATTTTACCCATGAAAACATTAAATTCATTTTCCCCAAATCAACACTTCAACCCTAACAAATTTCTTTTCCACACAACCACAAATAAGTCCCTAAATGCAAACTAAAAGTTTGGAAGGAGCCCTTACCTTAACGTTAGCTTTAACGAGCGATTACGGTACCGCGAGTAATTCTGGTAAAATATCCGCTCGCGACGTTGCTTCCAAAGTTAGTTCACTAGCACCGTACCATGGTGGTGAGCAACTTTCCCTTCTATCTCTTCGCGAAAAGAAACTTAGATCTAGAAGAAAAGTGGGGGTTTGTGTTTGACGGTTTTGAAATCACTAACACCGTTTTCGAATCCAAGAAGAAGGAAGAAGCTGGAAATTTGTTCTTTCTCACCCACTAAGCCTTGGGTTTCTATTCTTGAAGCCAAAGAAAGAAAAAGAAAGCAAAACCAAGAAGAAGAAAAGAGGGAGAAGGAGAAGTGTCGCGAGGTAGAGGAAGAAAGTTCTGTTTCATTTTCCTTCTTCCTTCCTTCTATTTTCTTTTCTTTCTATTTCCTTTTCTTTCTTTCCTATTTCCTTTTCTTTTCCCTCCAAACAAATATATATATATTAATTATAACTTAACAAATATCTCAAAATATTTAGATATTTATTAAAATTACCATTTCACCCACAACCTCTCCAAATCACTTTTTGTTAAAAATATCTACTATCGTCGCAACTCAATTGACAGATACAATTTTTTTAGCAACTCGAGATATTTTTAGCAAAACTCCACAGAATTAAATTCTTCGTAAAAGATTCACCGCAGTTAATTTAATTTATTTATCGACGAGTAATTTTAGTCGGGCATCAGAATATCTTTTTGGTCATTTAAACTCCCAAAATATTAATAACTTGGCTAAAAAGCCTCCGAGTTCAATACCCAAAATCCACTAAAATACATAAAGTATAATTTAAAATTTTGGGTCTTAAAAGGATCTTGCGGGGCACGTGAAGATCGTTTGGGATGTATAGTTTTGGTAGAATGATCAGATTAGATTGACGTATAGGGACTAGATATCTTTCTTTTTGGGTTGTGTTTATTTTAATTTGGAAGATTGTACCTATACCAATATTGTTAGCTTGACATTTTATTTTGAGGGGTTCCATGTACCACTTTTGGATGTGACGTAGGGAGTTATAATTCTTGAGACAGTGCTTTTGTAAAGGTGTTTGCCGAGAATATCCCATGGATATGAGCTATATCTGATAGGCCTCATAGCCCCGATGTATTTTGATGTTTGAATACTTTGAATTTTGATTTCCAAAACTATTCTGTTGCTTGTAAATATTTTTTTGACTTTGTCGTTATGTTACGACTTAAATATTTATCCAAAAGTATTTCCTTCTTTATTTCTTTGTTTTTATGAATTTGTTTTGAAAAAAAAATACACTCATGCTGTTAAAAATTGGGGTGTTACAATTGTGGTATCAAAGTTATGGTTTGGATTTCTTTGGGGATGTGGAGTTTTGGTTATAGATTGTAGGTCAACCTGTAGGTTGGGAGTCATTATCTGATCATACGTCGGGTTAAGTTGTCTGAGTTGTCGAGTTCGATGTAGTTTCATTGTGTTGGTAGAGTCGGAAGTTTGTTTTGGAATTATTTGAAGTGGTTTTAAGATTTCTTCTTGATGTTGGTTTTGAGGAAACAATACCTACAAGAAGGATTGATGCTGCAAAAGTCAACGTTAATAGGAATGATCAAATGGTTGAAGCAATGAATTATGCTTTTGTTGATGCACAGATAGCTGTCAGGACTCTGCAAGATCTGGAAAAGAGGGGAAGAGAAATTTGTGATACTGAGTCAAAAGGATTGGAAGATTTTCGTCGTTACTATCCTCCCAAGAAAAAGTTGATCAGTGGATTCAAGAAGTGGAAAAGATCTTGGAGATGATGGATTGTCAGGCAGAGTTGAAGCGAATCATGACGACATGCAGTTTATGAAGTGGTTCCAAGGACACATAAGCTACGTGTTTGTGTTAACTCGAAGATGAGGAGTATGGATGGATTAAAATTAGACTAATAAGGGATTTCAAGTAAAGATCTAAGTGGAGGACTTTTGTTAAGAAAAGTATTAGATGTTTTTCTGGCTGATTTTAGGATTAGACTGGATGAAGTTTGAAAATTTTCAAAGAGGTGTGAACACCATGGAATTATTGAGAAGATAGATATTCTATTTGGAATAGCATTTTGTGCATAGGTGTCGACGAAACAGGCTTGTATTGAAGTTAAGGGGCACTGCACATTAGGGGTGAATACTACCTTCGTTAAATAAAGTACACTTTGAGGAATAGTCAATACCTTGAGAGGTAAGATCGAACGTTTGAGTTAAACTAGATTCGCGATTCAGATTATTAAGTATGAATCTCATGACGACTATAGGAGTGGGGATATATATTTCTTCAATAAGTAACAAATCTTTGTGTGGATTAGGAGATGGTAAGTTTGGATAATGATATTGGATGAAACTATAGACATGTAAATGTGACTTTTGAGTGATGTTCGGGAAAATATAAGGAGTTAAGATTTGATGTATTGAACCGCGTGTTACTATTAAGTGGAATTGAAAGTACATAGTACGAGAATATTTAGAGATTGTATCAATGTAAGCTTTGAGAGTCTAATAAAGAATGGTAATTACTAGGAGAATGTTAATATTTTGATAGGTCAGAAGGATTATTCTAGATTTGATTTGGGACCCTAAGATGGTTGATATTTAAGTCAATGATTTAAAATCCACAAGGTTGGATGGAGGACCAAGTAATGCCTAAAACTGGTATAATTGAGGTAGTTGAGGTAGGCAAGTGATAAATAATTCATGTTTTGGATGAAAGTGTTTGAAGAGTTACTAAAAAGGTCATGTTATGATTAGAGGAATCGTTATTAGCGAGATTAATAATACAGTTAGAGTCAATGATGAATACGACCTCATATTGTATTTTAATATGACATGAATGAAATTAGACGGTGTGATGAGTATTTGGAGATTTTGTGGATCAAATTTTAAAATTCTATTCAATGATAGAAAGTGAAAAAGAAGAAATGTAACGAATGATTTATGGTTTAGTTGTTGGTCTTGGGAAATCAAGCGTTGAGATTTAAAATGAGTGTTTTAGTGACTAGATGAAGAATGAAAGGTTTGTGGATCTTTGAGATATTTTATTGCAAATTTATGAGGATGAAGTTATAGATAATTATTTCTTAGGAAATGCTTATGGGAAACGTTTGAGAAATAGTTCTTTAGGACGTTCGATGGTTAGGATTCTTTCAGTTTGTATCTCGTGAAGGTTGAGAAGGAATAAGAATCCAGCGAGGGAACCAAATTTTGGAAAATATGCGAAGAAAACTTGTTGAGCAGAACATAGAGATGTAGCTTATGACAATTAAAGATTTAGGAAAGGAATTATCTCACCTATAATTCAGACATTATTATTAGGTTTGCCAAATATATAAAGGCATTACTTGAGTGCATGTCATGGGGGTTGTTATTGTGTTCGTCAATCAAAGGAGTTAAATGTTTGTTTGGTAGGAAACAATTGAGCATGAAATGGAAAAGTTTGGTGGAAATTAGTAAGGCTTGATTTATTGGAATCACTATAATGAAGAAAGACGAAGTATGATGGCAGATGAGCTAAGCAAATAAAGGACTCTAGATGTTGACCACATAGACGGTTGAATGGTGGTAAAGGTGAAAATTAGAAGGAATTAAGATTTTGTTTGAATTGTTGAAGGAATTCTTAATGACCAGGATAATAAGCTTCTTCGAATGAAGAAAATTTTAATAGTAAGAGGGAAGACAAAAGAAAATCTAGTTAGGTTGGATGAAATTTTGGGATATGGAGCATAATGGTGTGTACCAATTGTGGTTGTCAAAGAAGAGAACAATTTTTGGGAAAAGACATATAAGAGTAAGCTAACTAATGATTTCGAAATAATGAAGAGATAATCATCGAGCTGCATAGAAAGGACGTTGCGAAGTTGAGAAGTATCAGAATGAATGTTGGAAGTGGATGTAGGAAAATTATTTTCGGGTTTGTCCAAAATTGCAAAGTATGTAGGAAATTAATTAGTGAAGCGTTAATTTGAGGTGTTAGGCATGAGACCAGCGTAGGTCTTAATTAGTGAATGGAATTCAAGTTGGATTTTTGTTGAAGACGTGACTCTCGAAATGGAGTACTAAACTGGAAGGAAGTTGTGTGTCATAAGTAGTATAGTTTTGGCATGTTATCGGAAATATTTGAGGAAGCTTGGATCACCAAGCAGATGTGGGGATGGAGTTATTAGAGTTGTAATAGGAATAACATACGGATAAGAAAACTTCAGTTTGGCGTGGTTGTACGAACAACGAAAAAAAAATCGAGGACTTGTGGACAATGGAGACATTCAAGAATTCTCGGCGGTAATGATTGTTTGGTGGTCAAGGTGTCGGTATCATACTCAGTATTTCAATTTGGTACTGAGAGGATATATATATAAGGCTATGTGACATGATTTTGGACGATTGTACTTTGTCGATAGGATCAAAGCAATAGGGAAATACGGGAAACTCAGTGGACCTTGAGAAAACAGTTTGACCACTTGTGCATTTGGATAACCTCAAGTGTAAGTCGCAAGGAACACTATTACAGTTTGGTTAAGATAGTCTAAGCCACCATCATGGTTGTTGGCTACTTATTAACAAATTGAGGAACTGATCAGCCTTTATCTCTTGTTGATAGTAGAAAAAATCATGTTGAATGGAACGGACGAGTCTTACCGACTATGGTAGCGTGTAGAGTTATTAAATATCTATGAAAACAGATAGACGACACTTTCTTCACGAAAGCATGACGAAGCAAGTTCTATCATGTATGCTGAAAATTTGTCTGTAAATTCAGTTGCGACGAGAGTATATATTCTTATCAAAATAGATTATGATGTGTGATATTTGTTGGTTTTATTTTAATTATAATATATATATATATATATATATATTATAAAGTAACATATGTATATATATGTTAGAAAGGAGGAAAAGAAAGGAAAAAAATAGAAACAGAGGAAGAAAACACGTTTCCCTCCCTGCTCGCGGATCATTCTTCTTCTTCCTTCTTCCTTCAATTTTCTTTTTCCTTCTATTGCTTCAAGAAAATAAACCCAAGGCTTAGTGGGTGAGAAAGAACAAATTTTCAGCATCCTTCTTCTTCTTTGATTCGAAAACGAAGAAAAATGGTATTAGGAGTTTTCAAAACCATCAATCACAAACCTCCACTTTTCTTCGACATCTAAGTTTCGTTTCGCGAAGAGATAGAAGGGAAAGTTGCTCACATCCATTCTACAATGGTAGTGAACTAACTTTGGAAGCGACGTCGCGAGCGGAGAATTTATTGAAATTACTCGTGGTACCTTAATCAGTCGTTAAAGCTAACGTTAAGGTAAGGGCTCCTTCCAAACTTTTAGTTTTTATTTAGGGACTTATTTTTGGTTGGGTGGAAAAGAAATTTGTTAGGGTTGAATTGTAGATTTGGGGAAAATGAATTTAATGCTTTTATGCGTGAAATTTTAGAGTTAGGTTTTTGGTGATATTGATGAGTGTTTTGTGGAAAATGAATTTAACTCATTTATGTGTGGTTTTGAGGAAATGAAATTTGATGTGTTTGAGTGGTGGTTTGTGATAATTTGTGTTTGTCATGTTTGACGTGTTCATAATTAATATTATAAAATTTGAGATGTGTTTGTGTGGATTTTGTGGAAAAATGAATTGAGGTGATTTGGTGTGAATTGTGGATTGAATTTGAGAATATATCTGAGTATGCTCTGTATGGAATTTGAAAATCATTAGAGTTAAATGAGTATTAAAAATGGGGATTCTTTTAATATCTGCGTTTACTTAATGATTGTCGTGAAAATCGTTAGAGTTAAATGAGTATTAAAAATGGGGAATCTTTTAATATCTACATTTACTTAATGATTGTCGTGGATAATGTCAGAGTATGCTCATGCATTTCATAGTACATGGCGACCGGATGGGCTATGGTGGTAGTGGTTACCGGATGTGCCACGAGATGATTCCATGTGATTTGTTGGTTCATCTTAGGGTTTAGGATTTTGGCATATACGTATTGCATTAGGGTGCTTAGCACGCGAGTCACGTTTCATTTAAGATTATGATTGAGTGTTTTAACTCAAGTGGTTGTTGTGGTTGTGCTATAATTGCTAAGTGTGAATGTTTTGGATTTGTAAGACCCGTAGTTTTTAAATCCTAAATTATACAATTTTAGGGTATTTTGTGTTAAATTGCTTAGGCTTTTAACCCAGTTTTCGGTATTTAGTGAGTTAAAGGCCGAAAATATATTTTTGGAAATTGGATTAAATTTATTTGCCGAAGAATAAATTATTTGGGTTTCGAAGAATTTAATTTTGGGCGGTTTTGTTCAAAATATCTCAGGTTGCTGAAAATTGTATTTGACAATTGAGTTGCGACGAGAGTAGATATTTTTATCAAAATAGTTGGAGATGTGAGTGAAGTGATGGATGTCAGAATTGTTAGATATTTTTTTTTGGTTTAGGTTTAAATTATTATATTTATATTTATATATATTATATATATTATATATATATATATATATGGTTGGAGGGAAATAGGAGAAAAGGAAATAGAAAGAAAAGAAAATAGAAGGAAGGAAAAGCAAAGGAAAAACATTTCCATCTCTTTCCTCTCCTCTACCTCGTGAAAACCTTTCCCTCCTCCTTTTTTCTTCTTCTTGGTTTTGTTTCCTTTTTCGTTCTTTGACTTCAAGAATAGAAACCCAAGGATTAGTGGGTAAGAGAGCAAGGTTTTCTCAGCTTCATACTTCCTCGTTGTTTCGAAAACGAAGAAAAACGGTATTAGGGATTCAAAACAAACCTTCATGTTTCATCTAGATCTGAGCTTCGTTTCGTGAAGAGATAGAAGGGAAAGTTGCTCACTACCATCCTACGGTGCTAGGGGAGCAACTTTGGAAGCGGCGTTGCGAGCGGAGATTTCACCGGATTTGCTCGCGGTATTGTAATCGCACGTTACAGCTAACGTTAAGGTAAGGGCTCCTTCCAAACTTTTAGTTTGCATTTAGGGACTTACTTGTGGTTGTGTGGAAAAGAATTTGGTTAGGGTTAAAGTAATGTTTAGTGGAGAATGAATTTTAAACCCATTTATGTATGATTTCGAGTATATGAAACTTGTTGTGTTTGAGTGATGGATTGTGTTAATTTGTGTCGTCGTATTCGGCGTGTTCATACTTGATGTTTGTTGATTGATGTGTTTTGGTGTGAATTATGGATTGAATGTGAAAGTATGTTTGAGTTTGTTTTGTTTGGAACTTGAAAACCATTAAGTGAAACGAGTATTAAGAATGGGGAATCTCTTAATGTCTTGTTTACTTAATGTGAGTTTGTGAAAATCGTTTAAGTTAAATGAGAATTAAGAATAGGGAATCTCTTAATGTCTCGTTTACTTAATGTTGTTTGAAAATCGTTTAAGTTAACTGGGTGTTAAGAATGGGGAATCTCTTAATGTCTTGGTTGCTTAACGTTTGTTTTTGAAAAATCGTTTCAGTTAAATAAGTATTAAGAATGGGGAATCTCTTAATGACTTGTTTACTAAATGTCTTGTTGTGGAAATCGTTTAAGTCAAAAGAATATTAAGAATGGGGAATCTCTTAATATGTCTGTTTGCTTATGGTTGTTGTGAAAATCGTTAAGTTAAATGAGTATTAAGAATGAGGAATCTCTTGATATCTGCGTTTACTTAATGTCGTCGTGAAAATGATTTTGTGGAGAAATGAATTGTCGAGTCAAGGTGATGACATGTGATTTGTTGGTTCATCTTGTATGTGTTTGGATTGTCGAGTCAAGGTGATGCCATGTGATTTGTTGGTTCATTTTGTCTGTGTTGGGATTGTCGAGTCAAGGTGATGCCATGTGATTTGTTGGTTCATCTTGTCTGTGTTGGGATTGTCGAGTCAAGGTGATGCCATGTGATTTGTTGGTTCATCTTGTCCGTGTTGGAATTGTCGAGTCAAGGTGATGCCATGTGATTTGTTGGTTCATCTTGTCTGTGTTGGGATTGTCGAGTCAAGGTGATGCCATGTGATTTGTTGGTTCATCTTGTCCGTGTTGGAATTGTCGAGTCAAGGTGATGCCATGTGATTTGTTGATTCATCTTGTCTGTGTTGGGAATGTCGAGTCAGGGTGATGCCATGTGATTTGTTGGTTCATCTTGTCTGTGATGACATTGTCGCGTCAAGGTGGTGCGATGTGATTTGTTGGTTCATCTTGTCTGTGTGGGTATTGCGTTGTAATCGTTAAGCGGTATGTTTTGAAATTGTGTGTAAGTGTGTTGATTCAAGTTTATTATTGAGTATTTGAACTTGAGATGTCATTGTGATTGTGTTGATTTTACTAAGAGTTATGTTTTCGAATTGTTTGATAGCAAGTTTGATTGCAAAACTATTTCGAAAACCCAACTTGTCGTGGTGATTGTGTGGGAATTGCTAAGTGTTAAGATTTGGAGTTGTGTATGAATGTGATTGAATTAGTTTATGTATTTTTGAAAGAATAGGCAGGGAAATCGATTGCCCAATCGATTGGCATTAAGTCAGTGGCTCAGCTATGCTGTCAATCGATTGCCCAATCGATTGCCCAGTCGATTGCCCAATCGATTGCCCAGTCGATTGCCCAATCGATTGATTTAAGCCCAGAGTTCAGATTTTTCAAAACAACCTTCAAGCAATCGATTTCCCAATCGATTGGCTTAGTGGAAATTCTCATTTTGAGTTAGATAATCGATTGCTCAATTGATGTATCAATGTTTTGATCAGTTATGTATTACTTAATGGATTGAGAATTTTATTTTGATTTCATTATCATTTGGTAAGCATTGTATGAACTTTTAGCATATGGAAAACCTTTTAAGATGCATGCTAAGTTGAAAAGGGTATTTTGTGCATTTGAAAACTTAAATGTTATGTGTTAATTGTTAATTTCGGTTGGTGACCCTTTACAACTATTGTGGAAATCTGGGCTTTGCCCTCAGATGAGAGCCAGGACTATCCTATCGGTTCATACCCTGTGGATGGAGATATAGATGGAAATGCTTGACTGGAGCTACGCTAGGAGGATCTTACGGGGCGCGTGGAGATCACTCAGGGTGTATAGTTTTTAGTTTGTTTTGTAGAATGATCATATTAGGTTGACATAGAGGGAACATATGTCTTTATTTTGAAATGCGTTTATTTTAAATTGGAAAAATTGTATCTTTACTAATATTGTCAGCATGACAGTTTATTTTCGATGGGTCCCATGTACCATTTTTTTTTATTTTTGAGGTGTAAATACTTTGGATTCATATTTCGAAAAACTTTTCCGCTGCTTAAAAATTGAAATGACTTAAATATTTATCCAAAGGTATTTCCTTATTTATTTCTCTATTTTATTTTAATTTCTTTTGGAAAAAAAAAAGTACACCCTCGCTTTGAAAAAGGGGTGTTACAGGATTTGTGTGTAAGTGAGATTGATTGCAAAACCTTTTCGAAACTCAAGTTCTCATAGTGATTGTGCTATAATTGCTAAGTGTGAATGTTTTGGATTCGTGTGTAAGTGGGATTGATTGCAAAATCTTTTCGAAACTCAAGCTCTCATGGTGATTATGTTATAATTGCTAAGTGTGATTGTTTGGATTTATGTGTAAGTGTTGATTGATTTCGAAACCCTTTTAAAAGCTGAATTTTGCTGTTTTTCTGTTATTTTCTGATGTGTATTCGAATACAGAAGGTTGTATTCGAATACAGACATCCTTTTTTTGTTGCTGACTTATCTGTAGTCGAATACTAAAGGTTGTATTCGAATACATACATGTTGTTTTTGGTGCTGACTTATGAAACAACCTTGTATTCGAATACATAAATGCTATATTCGAATACAACAGTGCATTTTTGTTAAAAACTTCATTTTTCAACTTTGTTTATGCATGTCTAGCTTATGGAAACCCTTTCAAGGTGCATGCTAAGTTGACAGGTTATTTTGTGCATTTAAAAACGTAAGTGTTATGTGTTAATTGTTAATTTTGGTTGGTGACTCTTTACAACTTTGGTGGAAATCTGGGCTTTGCCCTAAGATGGAAACCAAGATATTCCCACCGGTTAGTACCTTGTGGATGGGAATATAGTTGGACACACCTGACTAGAGCTGTGTTAGGAAGATCTTTTGGGGCGCGTGTAGTTTAGGTTTAGGGTTTAGGGTTTAGGTTGACATATAGGGACTAGATATCTTTCTTTTTGGGTTGTGTTTATTTTAATTTGGAAGACTGTACCTATACCAATATTGTCAGCTTGACATTTTATTTTGAGGGGTTCTTAGTACCACTTTTTGATGTGATGTGGGGAGTTATGATTCTTGGGGCAGTGCTTTTGTACAGGTGTCTGCCGAGAGTACCCCAGTATAACATTATTTCAAATGGATGTTAAAGTGGTTTTATAAATGGTTATATAAGTGTAGAAGTCTATGTCAAACAACCTATAGATTTTGAAAGTTCTGAATTTTCAAATCATGTTTTTAAATTTAGGAAATATTTGTATGATCTAAAACAAACACCTAAGCTATGGTATGATAAACTTAATAACTTCTTGCTTAAAAATAACTTTGAAAAAGGACAAATAAATAATAAATTTTTCACTACAAGAAAAACCACCATTTATGGTAGCCAAAAGCCCTCATAAAGGGATAAAAGTAGCCATAACAGACACATTTGTAGCGGCCAAAAGCAGACACATTTGTGGTGGCCAAAGGCAGCCACAAATAAGTCAATCACAAAGTTTTATGACGGCCAAAACGGCCGCATAAGCTGGTCTTTTGGTTACCATCTGTGGGTGCTTAAGCCCTCACAAAATTGTGACAGAAAATTCCGCCACAAATTTGTGAAGGCTTAGGCCACCACAAATGATGAAGTTGATTAAAAAATTCAGAGTTTGTGGGGCCAAAGCCGCCACAAATTCTACCTTTTGTGAGGACTTAGATCGCCACAAAGGTTGAAACGAATAAAAAAAATCAATTTGTGAGGGCTTAGGCCACAACAAACTATCCCATTTTTGGCCTCTATGGCTGCCACAAATGTGTGACTTTATTAAAACAAACAATTTTTATAAAACTCAAAGTTAATACTAAAAAATTATATTATATATAAAAAATTATAAATTTAAATTAAATTGAAATAAAATAAAAATATAATCTTAATATTAATTAAATTATTACTACCAAAGAAAATAAAATATTCTAAAATTAATAAATTATGTCATACAAACCAAAAATTAAATACACCTTAATTAAATAATAGTGTATAATATATTCATACAAACCAAAAATAAAAATTGCAAATATTATTCGAATACATCAATCATCGTGATAATTCGTTTGATCATTAGCTCCACTTCTTCCATCATTATTTGATGGAATATTACCTGACGATAAAATTCCCTCAAAAGTATTATTAATTGGTGTTGGAGACAACATGGTTTGAAATTGCATTCCATCTTTAAGTACACCACCATTAGTCACATTGGCTAATGTTGTTGCTAAAAGGAAGAGTTTGGAGGATCATGTTGTTGCTGCAGGAAATTTGGAGGTGGTTGTTGTTGTTAGGAGTATTGACAGTATTGTTGTTGTTGTTGGAACAGTGGTTGTTGTTGCAAGTACTGATGCCTTGAATATTGTTGTTGTTGGTGAGGCGTGAACTATTGATGAAATGAGGAGGAAATAATAATTATTGTTGTTGAAACTGTTGTTGCTACTGAAATTGTTGTTGTTGCTCTTGAAACTTTTGTTTCCATTTCCTCCACAAAGCACTCCAAACATTTTTACCAATCCAATTTGGCCGTTTTTCCTCGCTCTTATTATATGCATACGCCAACATAGATGACACACACTTGGAAAAATGATGGTCAAAAGAAGGCAAAATTGCACCATTATGCTCTCTTCTCCAAGTACATTTTGTCTATTGTTTGTTTAAGTTAAAAAAATAATTCAATTAAGCATGCAAATGTATACTTAGTAATAAAATATTTTAATTTAATCACTTACTTTAAAATAGTGAAAAAATTGATCAACTTCATTAAATTGAGGTGTCTTATCCTCTTTTATCCCACCCCAAGACAACCATAGTTTTTATATTTCTCTTGTATGACTTCAACAATTGTCTTTGGAGATGATTTAAAAGGAAGATATCTTCGAAGTAATATATATATATATATATATATATATATATATATATATATATATATATATATATATATATATATATATATTTCACGTAATTAATTTATTGTCTTCGTCATGTTTGCGTCATTTGATGAGTAAATTAAGTCACTGCCTTCATCATTCTTTAATTCTTCTAGTTTTTGTTCATCAATTTCTTCTCTAATGTTTGACTCATGACAAAGTTGACTAATAGTCTCATCTCCAAAGTCATTGCCTTCATGATCCAAATTTGACATATCAGCTATTTGATATGCAACTTCTTCATTTTGATCTCCTTCATCCTTTGATTCCGCTTGTTGGTCTTGTTTTGATTGCAGCACACCAACCTTGTTTGCTTCTGATTGTTGATGGATAAGGAACATAATACACTTGTCTTACATTATGGGCCATGGCAAATGGATCAAATAGTGGATATTTTTTTCTCAAACGAATGTTTAAAGTGTTGGATATTAAATTGATCTTAGTTCCTCTACTAGATGGATCAAACCACTTACAGTAAAGCAACACCACTATTTTCACTTAATCTGGGATCGTATAATCAATTTCATAAATATGTTCAATTATGTCGAACTTTTCATACAAACTCCACTATTAATTGTTTATTTTCCTTTGGTCTAAGATTCGATGTAAAATTTGTATCCATTGACAAAATTGGTGTGCCATTCTTTGAAACTTCTACTCAGGCCCATAGATAAGTGCCTCAAGTGGATGTCGATAGGAGTTAGTTCTTTAAGATGTACTTGTTATTGAAACCATGATGGAAAATTTGAATGTATATCAATATAAGATTTTCCTAAAGTTAAAAATGCCCTGATCGATGAACATATGTTGTTTATTAAAATTAAAATATTACATATGGTCAATATCAATTTAAATATATTAAATAAAGATCAAGAAGGATTTAAAATGTACTCAATGTATGGTTTAACTTCAGTGCAGTTAATCAAAACGTGAACATTTGCCGCATTAAATACTTTGTCACTTGGCCAAAAAATCGGAAAATCCCTACCAACATCATGACCAGACAAGCAAAAAATTGATAAAGCATGTGGGCAACGTATAACACTATCAGTTTCATTTCTTCCGTTCACTAGTGACAGCGTTTCATTGTTGAAATAATGAGAACAAAAGTGTATTGTTTCACAGTGTTGGTAAGATGAACAAATTGAGCCCTCAACTCTAGCTTTATTTTTCACTGATGTTTTGAATAACCCATGAACCTATAATATAAATGTGATGTACAATAAGTTCGATGTATATATATGTATTGAAAATCATGTATGTATATGTATATACATACATGATTTTCAATAGGAAGTAAACACTATAAAAATATATGACAATCATGACTATTCATCCTATGCATCTTTCCATTTTCTACATTAGCACATCTTGCTAAATTAGAACAATAACCGTCAGATGTCTTCAACTCTTTGATCCAACGATAAACAACGATGCCTTCCAGTCGAATTTTAAAGTAAATGCTTTCATGTCTTCATACAAATAGGACAAACCAATTTTCCATAGGTCCCCTATTGTGACAACATCCCATAAGCGGGGAAATCATTAATGGTCCACATCAAAACAACTCTCATCATAAAATTGTGTCCGAGTAATATCATATATCAAGACACCACACCAAAAACCTTTTCAAATTGTAAAAAAAAAAAAAGAAGCAATACTAGTCGTAGGATTAGAAGGACCTAATATCACAACAACCAAGAACATATAAGGTTTAGACATACACATATCAGGAGGAAGATTGTAAGGAGTTACAATAACAAGCCAACAAGAATAAGGAGTCGACGATGCTTGTATATAAGGCGTAAATTCGTGTGAGGATAATCCAAGTCTAACAATGCGTGGATCTGACGCAAAATCAAAATGCATTTTTATCAAAGTGTTTACATGTCTGACCATCAGATGAATGTCGCAACACACATGTATTCCTGGTCATCTTTCGTGTAGTTTGCATTGATGTAAACATTATCTGCAATCTTGATACAATAGATAGATAAAGCATTGCTTTCCATTGAATTGATTTTCCCTTACTTCCCCTAGAGTTATTCCTTTGACGATACCTTGGTTGTTGACAAAACTCACATTCAACTAAGTTGGCATCATTTATACCAAATTCGTTGTCATAATACAACATCTAACATTTAACACAGCAATCAATCCTCTTGACACTCAATCCTAACTTTGACACTAATCGTTTAGCATCATAATAACTTTGTGGTAAACCATCTCTAACAGGTGTTGCATCTAGCATCATTTTAGTCATCAAATCTATAACTAAATCAGGAACACGAAACTTAGACTTTAGACCTAAAACTCTAATACACACTGATAACTTTCAGTTTTGAGATCCTTCAAACAACGATTTATTTGTCTGCATCAACATAAACAACATGGACATCCTATCCCCCTTCATCTTCGATATTTTTTACACTCTCGTAGAATTGAAAAGCTCTTTAACCTTATTAGCAAAACGTTGTTTAAGACCCTTCCTTTCAAAGAAATTCCTATCATACATCAAACTATGGTCTATATCCATATATGTGTATATATTCATATATGTTTATTCTGAAAATTAAATAAATTTTACATGATCGTTAATAAGATCAATGTTTTATATATAAATTGCTTTATTTTCAAAAGTATTGTTTTGTTATTAATATCTACAAATTACTAAATAATAAATTATGACATACTTTATATGGCAATTAAGGGAGCATTTATATGGCAATTAAGGGAGCATTTACAAATAGTATAATAAATTTTTAAATGATATTTAATGAACTTTTTCATAAAATAAGTTCTTATAAATAAAAAAAGAGATTGTAAAAGTATATAAATTTTTTGTACGAACTCAACTACAACTCTTTGTAATGATTAACAACAAATATAAATATTAATAATTTTAATTATGTTTTTTTTTTAAAATAGTTATATTAAAATAATAAGTTTTATATTTGTTTTAAATTTGTATTTATCATATATCATGTAAACAACATAATTTATATATTTTTGGACAAATCTAATAGCATTTTGAATGATGAACTTTTTATGTACTTTAAAAATAATATAAAAATATTTTATAGGCTAAATCAATCAATCAAGTCCACTATGAAAGTATTGGTCACCACAAATTCAATATTTTTTCTCCGATAATTATGTAATTGTTTTTTGCTTTGAACGAGTTTTTTCTGCCACAAATAACAACCAATTTAAATTTTAATATGTGTGAAAACTTTCTCAATAGTTTGTGAGTTTTTTCAATTAAAAAATATTTTTCTAATTTACCACAAAATAAATATCTTTTTTATAATGTTTTAAACTTATATTTTAGAAGTATTATTAGGAGAAATAATATTTTTATATCGCAGTGTATTTAAATCTTATTTTAAATCAACTTAATAATATCAAGAATTGTCAATTAAGTTAATATTTAAAACACACCTAAAGATAAAAATAATATCCCGGGTAATAATGCTATAAATTTAATTCTAAAAATATAAAATTTAGTTTTGAAAGTATTAAATATGATTGAATCTCGAACCAAACGCATATTATCTAGAGCATTCCAGGTCACCCGATAACTCAAGAGTGTTTGAGAACTTTCAAGAACTGGCGACAAAATGAATCAACTAAACGCATTTTCTCGAAAATACAATATTATTCATCTATCTTATTTATATACCCTGTCTATGCAGACAATGTGATTCATACTCAACATCATAACAATAACAATTGCTTTGCAAATTGCATTGTAAATTTATCGAGTTCTCAGTTACATCCAAAAGAGAAGAGAAAAATGTCGCTGATTCCAAGTTTCTTTGGTGGCCAAAGGAGCAACGTTTACGATCCGTTCTCCCTCGACGTTTGGGATCCCTTCAAGGATTTTCCATTTTCCAGTTCCGTTTATGCCTCATTCCCTGAACTGTCTCGTGAGAATTCTGCATTTGTGAGCACACGTGTGGACTGGAAGGAAACACCAGAAGCACACGTGTTTAAGGCTGATCTTCCTGGACTGAAGAAGGAGGAAGTGAAAGTTGAAATTGAAGATGATAGGGTTCTTCAGATAAGCGGAGAGAGGAGCGTTGAGAAAGAGGACAAAAATGATGAATGGCATCGCGTGGAACGTAGCAGTGGTAAATTCATGAGAAGATTCAGATTACCTGAGAATGCTAAAATGGAACAAGTTAAAGCTGCCATGGAGAATGGTGTTCTCACTGTTACTGTTCCCAAAGAACAGATCAAGAAACCTGATGTCAAGTCAATCGAGATCTCTGGTTAAATTCACAAGTGACTCTGTTGCTTTCATTTGGTTGTAATGCTTTGTACCTTTTTTGTGATATGATATGATGTAATATGTGAAATGTTGCTGCATAAATAAATAAGTAAATTGTTGTTTCCTAGACTTATCTTATGATTTCACTTGCACAAAATACATTTGGAAACCAATTAGGCTTCTACAAAAATAGTAATTAAATACTTCATTGAAGTATAGACCCTTTTATTATAAAATATACTTAGATCAGTTTAGTTCATCAGGTTGTTAATTAGTTTAATATGTTAATAGTTTGACACTATTTTTCCCTTTGGGTTATTTATTCCCTTTGTTGATAAACATGATCTTTTTGTCAGATTCATTAATAACAAATGATGTTTTTCATTATTTGTTCTCTTTATCGAAATAATATGGTATTGGAGTTAATATGGTATTGGAGTTTCATTGCGTAATTTTATTCTTTTCTTCCTTCTAGTTTTTTCTATTGTCTTCTAAGGGGGATGGATTTCTAAATTATCACTTCAATAGTAGAAGTTGAGAGTACATTTCAATAACTGCTTGTATCTTTCAACTATTTTGATGAAACATCAATTGGAAGATTATAAAATTTTAAAAATCAATATTTCCATTTATTGTGACAAAACTTAAGCCATTGGCCTAAACAAAAACTCTATACTTCATTCTAAACACATAAATCAAACATCATTTCATTAAGGATTTTGTTTAAAAAAGTGTGTTTAATATGTAGTTTGTAGACATCAAACATCAATGGATTAACATATCCACCTAACAATTAAAAAAGTGTGTTTAATATCTAGTTTGTAGACATCAAACATCAATGGATTAACATATCCACCTAACAATTAATTCAAGATAGGTTTGACTTCATAAAAAAAAATATAAATTTTGTTTTTTTTTATCTAACTGATATAGTGTTAACCTTAAAGTAGTTTAATTTCATACTTATAATAAATTTTAAGTTTGAAGTTTATGTTATTTTCATTCTATTAAAAAAATCTTAAAATCTTAACCACAACAAAAAGGCAAATTAAAAAAAGAAAAAGAAAAAAAATAGACAAATTTCGCTTTCAAGTCTTTATGTATGATGACAAAAGAGGGAGAAATATGTATGATAATGTGGGGGGAAAATATGGTTAAAAAAATACATAGACTTAGAGGGAACCTTAAGTAATGGAGAGTCAAAATATTTAAAAGAAAAATTGTTATAAAAAGTACAGTTTTGTCATCATCAAAAATGGAGAGATTGTTGGAACCAAGTAAGTTTTATATTTACAGTTTTGATTTTTGATATTAACAAATGTATTTTATGAGAAAAATATATTTGACTTTATAGAGTATGAAAGAAGATTCATGTTTTTGAAGACAAATTAAAATAAGATATCATTCAGATTTATAATTAAAAAGAAGATATGGTCAAGATTTGAAGAAGATACGATAAAGATTTATCACAAGATGATATGAATTATTTTCTAGACGATTTGATCAAGATTTATATACAAGAAGATATGAATTATTTATAAGAATATTTGATCAAGATTTATCACAAGAAGATATGATCAAGATTTATCTACAAGAAGATATAAATTATTTACTAAAAGATATGATTAAGAATTGTTTACAAGAAGAAAATCTCAAAAGAAGATAAATGTTATTTGTAAAGATATGATTCAGATTTTTATAAAGGACAAAATACTAAGTTGGACTTAGTCATATTTATACTTGTGGAAGTTCAAGAACTGGTCTGACACTATACACCCGATCATATCAAAGAAAACAATAGGAATGAAGTTTCATGAAATAAAAATTGCGAAAACAAACTTAACAAAATACGATCAGTATCTGAAGAACTTAAATCAAAACAATTGGATTCAAAAATAAGAATTGGCTGAAGAACATATTATCAGAAAACATCTTGTGCAAAAGTATTTTTGAATAAGATCACTGTTAACCAAAATATAAATGAAGACATAATTCATAATTAAACAAAGACTAAATTGAAGCTCTAATTTTATCTATAAATAGATACTCAAGGATGAAGAAGAAGATTATCGAAAAATCAAAAAATTGTAGAAGAACTCAAGCTCAAAATTTCAAATTCATCTTAGAGTTCAAAGAGAGAAACACTTGTTTGAATGAGAAATATTTTTTAGTATTTTTCTTAGAGTGTGATAGTCATTGTTATAATTAGCTTGTTAGAATTAATTACTCAAGTTCCAAACCATTGTATTCAAACTTAATAGTTGTATTAGTGTGTCTTCAACAATCTGTGGTTATCAAATTGTGCAGAAAATATTTGGTTGGTAGAGTCAAGGTATGTGTGTTTCTCAAAAGTCTTGGGTTGTCTGGCTGTTTGAGATGACTAGCTTACAGGGTCAGGTGCTTTATAATTCAAGTCGTATAATTAATGATTTAATCATTCTATGTGAAGGGATTGGATGTAGCCAAGTTAGTGGTGAACCAGGATAAATTACTTGTGTCACTTTATTCTTGTACTCCTTAGTTTAGTTATTGCTTCTACTCCAAATAAGTCATCAAGTCTAAACTGGTTTGATCAAATAATGAAAAAGTTATCAACTTAGTCAAACACAATTCAATCCACCTCTTTTTGTGTTTGCACCTTTAGCTACTTCTAGTGCCCCTTTTAGAGAGAGATTTTGCCTCAGTACACTTGAGGGCTTAATCCACTAGTTCCATTAAATAGTTGCACAAGTATTCTTTAGTTTACCACTTCTGGCTTCGAGTATTTTTCTATAGCCTCTCTAGGCTTTCGTTTCCAGAACCATTCAACAACATATTGACATCATGGCGTTGTGGTTAATGAGGGTTGTAAGACCCTTAATTTTTAAATCCTAAATTATACAATTGTAGGGTATTTGGTGTTGAAGTTCTTAGGCTTTTAGCCTAGTTTTTGGTAATTAGTGAGTTAAATGCCAAAATTATATTTTTCGAAATTATATTAAAATTATTTGTCGGATAATAATTTATTTACGTTATGAAGAATTTAATATCAGACAATTTTGTTAAAAATATATCTGGTTGCAGAAAATTTTATCAGTCAATTGAGTTGCGACGAGAGTAGATATTTTTAACAAAAAGTGGTTTGAAAAGTGATGGGTGAAATGATAATTTTATGAAATATGTAGATATTTTTAGATATTTGTTATATATATATATATAGAAAGAAAAAGAAAGGAAGGAAAAAGGAAGGAAGAAAGGAAAACAAAAAGAAAAGCATTTCCTTCGCTCTTCTTCCTCCTCCCTGCCTCACGACCTAGTCTTCTTCTTCCATCTTATTATTTCATTTTCGTTGCTTCCTTGTGCTTCAAGAAAAGGAACCAAGGCTTGGTGGGTGAGAAAGCAAGAATTTCTCAACTTCATTCTTCTCCTTTGATTCAAAAACGGAGAAAAACGCTGTTGGTATTTTCAAAACCATCAAACACAAACCTTTAGTTTTCATTCTTCTCCTTCCAAACTTTTAGTTTTCATTTAGAGACATATATGTGGTTGTGGGGAAAATAATTTTGTTAGGGTTGAAGTGTTGATTTGGGGAAAATGAATTTAATGCTTTTATGGGTGAAATTTTAGAGTTGGATTTTGGTGATATTGATGAGTGTTTCATGGAAAATGAATTTAACTCATTTATGTGTGGTTTTGAGGAAATGAAATTTGATGTGTTTGAGTGGTGGGTTGAGATAATTTTGTCGTTGTCGTGTTTGACGTGTTTATAATTAATATTTATAAATTTTGAGATGTGTTTGTGTGGATTTTGTGGAAAAATGAATTGATGTGATTTGGGGTGAATTGTGGATTGAATTTGAGAATATGTCTGAGTATGTTCTGTGTGGAATTTGAAAATCATTAGAGTTAAACGAGTATTAAAAATGGGGAATCTTTTAATATCTCTGTTTACTTAATGTTTGTAGTGAAAATTGTTAGAGTTAAATGAGTATTAAAAATGGGAAATCTCTTAATATTTGTATTTACTTAATGATTGTCGTCGAAATTGTTAGAATTAAATGAGTATTAAGAATGAGGAATCTCTTAATATATGCAATTACCTAATTATTGTCGTCAAAATTGTTAGAATTAAACGAGTATTAAAAATGGGGAATCTTTTAAAATCTCTATTTACTTAATGATTGTCGTGAAAATTGTTAGAGTTAAATGAGTATTAAAAATGGGGAATCTTTTAATATCTGCATTTACTTAACGATTGTTGTGGATAGAGTCAGAGTATGCTCATGCATTTCATAGTACATGGCGACCGGATGGGCCATGGTGATAGTGGTGATCGGATGGGCCACGAGATGATTCCATGTGATTTGTTGGTTCATCTTATCCTTGCGGGGATTGTCGCGTTGAGTAAGGTTTGCGAAAGACTGCACATTTTTGGTAAATCGTGCTGACCTGTGATAGGTGGCACCTCGGTAAATAGTAATTCGGGCTATGACAGGCGGTACATTTACGATTTTCGTTTTTAGTAAATCATGATGACCCGTGATAGGTAGCACCTCGGGAATTTAGTACTTCAGCCTGTGATAGGCAGTTCAATTATGATTTACGACCCTTCGAGGAGGGTTTTGGTTTAGAATTCCGAGTCCATGCATTTTGGCAAATACGCATTGCATTAGGGTGCTTGGCACGCGAGTCGTGTTTGATTCAAGATTATGATTGAGTGTTTGAACTCAAGTGGTCATGGTGATTGTGTTATAATTGCCAAGTGTGAATGTTTTCGATTTATGTGAAAGTGTGACTGATTGCAAAACCATTTCGAAACTTAGGTTATCGTGGTGATTGTACCATAAATGCTAAATGTGAATGTTTTTGAATTGTGTGTAATTGTGATTGATTGCATAACCTTTTCGAAACTCAAGTCGTCAACGTGATTGTGCTATAATTGCTAAGTGTGATTGTTTGGATTTGTTTGTAAGTGTTGATTGATTTCGTAACCCTTTTAAAAGGTGAATTTTGCTGAATTTTACTGTTTTTCTGCTACTGTTTGATGTGTATTTGAACACGTAAGGCTTTATTCGGATACAAACATGTTGTTTTTGCCACTGACTTATTGTGTATTCGAATCCAGAAGGCTGTATTCTAATACAGACATGCTGTTTTGCTACTGACTTACTATGTAGTCGAATACAGAAGGCTGTATTCGAATACAGACATGATGTTTTTGCTGCTGAATGCTGAAACAGTCTTGTATTTGAATATAGAGATGTTGTATTCGAATACAATAGTGTTTTTTTGTTAAAAACTTCATTTTTCAACCTTGTTTATGAATGTTTGGCATATGGAAACCCTTTCAAGGTGCATGCTAAGTTGAAAGGTTATTTTGTGCATTTAAAAACTTAAATGTTATGTGTTAATTGTTAATTTCGGTTGGTGACCCTTTACAACTATTGTGGAAATCTGGGATTTGCCCTCAGATGAGAACTAGGACCATCCTAACGGTTATTACCCTATAGATGGGAAGGTAGTTAGACACACCTGACTGGAGCTGTGTCAGGAGGATCTTGCGGGGCTCGTGAAGATCATCCTGGATGTATAGTTTTTTAGTAGAATGATCAGATTAGGTTGATGTATAGGGACTAGACGTCTTTCTTTTTGGGTTGTGTTTATTTTAATTTGGAAGACTTTACCTATACTAATATTGTCTACTTGACATTTTATTATGATGGGGTCCATGTACCACTTTTTGAAGTGTAAATACTTTGGATTCGTATTTCAAAAACTATTCCACTGCTTGTAAATATTTGTTGACTTTGTCGGTGTGTACGACTTAAACATTAATTCAAAAGTATTTCCTTATTTATTTCTTTTCTCTTTGTTTTTATGAATTTGTTTTGAAAAAAAACTACACTCGCGCTGTTAAAAATCGGGGTGTTACAAGGGTCGTTTTACCTATCAAATACCTTTTTAAGGATGAGAGGGTTGTGCCACTATCGAGCTTATTTACATCAATTCTAATTTGTATATGATTTGACACAAAGTATGTTTCTACGATTCTTACTCTTATTAAGAGGATGTTATATATTAAATCTTATATCAATTCAAGTGTATGAAAACACTTTAACTGGTTTATATCAATTCTAGTAACTCTGTACTGATAGGATTTTTCCAGTAATGATTTTTATGTGTTTATAGCTTTTCCGAAGTACACTTTTTGTTCTTTCTTCAATCTTTTCCCCCACTTTTCTTGATTGAATTATTTCATCTTATATACAATGAGGAAGTTTCCAATGAGATATTACTATTGGAAGTCATTTAGAGTATAATCTTTGTACTTTAGGTTTAGGCATGTGTACTTCATTTTGCAAAAAGACTGCATGTCTTTCAATGGATTTTAGCAATTGAACCATTGAAGATAAACCTATCCATTAAGTTTAGAACCGACTCCCATAAATCATTCCTGAAAATATGAATGTCAATCAAAGGAAACAAAGGGTACATGATCAGATGATAGAATAATTACAATATTGTCTTAAACATCGTTAGAAAAACCAGGTTAAAGAGAATGTATATGAATAGAGAAAATAGATTATGAATGTATATGAAGTTTTTAACACAATGCAATTTTGTTAAAAACTTCATTTTTCAACTTTGATTAAGCATGTTTGGCATATGAAAACCCTTTTGTGCATTTGAAATTTAAATGCTATGTGATATTTGTTAATTTCGGTTGGTGACCCTTTACAATTATTGCGGAATTTGGGCTTTTCCCTCAGATGATACCCGAGTTCATTCCACCGACTGTTACCTTGACGACGGAAACATTGTTAGACTTCCCTGACCGATATTTGCGACCGCTTGGGCATACGACCCCATCTCAAGCAAAGCCACTTATACAGGAAGGGTAGCCAGGACTAGTAGGAAAGCTGGGGCAGTATGTCTTGTGGAACTCACTCGCTAGAAGATCGATTATCCGATACCTTCTGAATTGGTACTTGGGATGAGTGGAGCTTGGGAAGATGTGAAGGATTCCTCAGTTAGAGTTGAGGCGGAGGCTACTATAGGAGCAGAGGATATAGTGGTTGGACCACGGACTGGCGGAAAGGATAAGAGGCCATTGCTAGTAGAGTGATAGATTGTAGGGCCCTCCAGGCGGGCTGAGTCAGAGCTTCCTCTTCCAGTGAATGATCCCTTATTGCAGTCACTAAAGTAGAAGACTGTTTTGAGGTACCGGTGCCGCCAAAATCACTTATCTCGTGGGTGGATCTTACTTCCGAGGAGACTGATCCTTCTATGGATGATGAGGATGAGGTTACCTCGAAGATGGATACTACGTCAGACAGGACTCGTGGAAGGTGTGGGGGTCATCCCTGTTATTGTAGTTGCTAGAGTGTGATCAGATTAGTTTTGTTGTATAGGGGCTGGAAGTCTTTCTTTTAGTGGTTGTACTTATTTCATTTTGGGATGACTGTACCTATACCTTATATTGTCAGCTGGACTTTTGTTTTGATGGGTCCATGTACTACTTTTTGATGCAACGTGGGGTAGTTAAAATTCATGGGGTAGTGCTTTTATATAGGTGTCTGCCGAGAATACCCCAGGGGTATGAGCTATGTTTGATAGGTCTCATAGCCCCGGTGTATTTTGTTGTTTAAATACTTTGGGTTTGTGTTTCAAAAACTATTTCTGCTGCTTGTAAATAATTGTTGACTTTTGTCGTTATGATACAACTTAAATATTTTATCCAAAAGTATTTATTTCATTCTTTATTTCTGAAATTCGATTTTAGTTTTGGTTTGAAAAAAAAAATTGGGCAGTTACATGATTTAAGATCGATCTGGGCTACAAAATTACATCTCTCATCACCATAAATCATCATTATTCATTATAGAGGAATTTAATAATCTACACAAGATCCTTTTGGAGATATTCATTCAAAGACGGTCAATAAAGGCAAAGCAAAATATCAAGAAGAAAAAAGGAACATCAATCTCCCGACTTATGATTAAAAATTACAGCTTGGACATAAAAGATAAGACACTAACATTGTAAAAAGAAGCCTACACACAGTGGAAAAAAGCATGACACATAACAACTGTCAAAGGTTAAAATCCATTCTGGTTATTCTCTTTTAAAGGCATAATTAAAACAGATAATTTTGCACAGCCCAAACCACAATTTAAAGAGTATCAAGACTATTCAAATCAATGGTGAAGCCCAAAACTCGATCTGAGTTCTGAAATGAGGAAAACAACCTCAAGATTGATCTCTAAATTGATAAGTAATGATCAAGGACACAAGTACATTGTACTTACAATATTATGCAGAAAGCTCTGCATGAATCTGATTGGAAACAGTACTAAACTGACACTTCACAACTTATTCACTCACTCATTCACATTTTCCATCGAACCCAAAAGCAAGAACGTACTTCGGGTATCAAGAACGTTATTGATAGTAATATAAACACTTGTTTAATTACTTTAAAATATATCTAACACTTGGGAAGTGTGCTTAATGACTATATTCATTTTAAAATCAATATTCAAAGCCTTGTATCATTTATAAATTGAAGATCAATTAGAAGATAAAGGCAAGAGTTCAATTTACAAATCAACCAACACTTGTTCAAGTAATTATAAGTCAAAAACTCTTCAAGAAAACTAAATCTCTCTTCACTATATATCTCATTCAATCGATTACCTAATCGATTAGTAAAAAGTTTGTTACTTAAGAAAATTATAGTAATCAATGTTCCAATCGATTGTCCAATCGATTGCTTTAATCACAAAACACATACCTGATTAAAAACATTTAAGTAATCGATTACCCATTCGATTACCTCAGTGAAGAATTTGTTTTGTGGATTAGACAATCGATTACCTAATCGATTAGTACAAAACTTGCAACTTAAGAAACTTATTTCAGTTGATTATCCAATCGATTTTGTTGATCATAGAACACATGTCTGATGAAAAAACATTTTCGTAATCGATTTGCCAATCGATTAACTCAGTAAGAGCTTGGTTCTGTGAATCACACAATCGATTACTCAATTGATTGGCAAATCGATTATCCAATTGATTTATTTAATCATAGAACACAGGTTTTACTAAAAACCTTTAAGTAATCGATTTCCCAATCGATTAACTTAGTGAAACCTTTATTCTGTGAGTCAGACAATCGATTGCTCAATTGATTTATTACTTGGTTGATTAAAAACTTATTTTATGATTTCATTGGCAGATACTATATGAGAAATCATTATGATTGAATCTACCTAATAAACACTATAACTATTAGACAAACACTATAACTAATAGACACATTTGCACATGATCTTCAAGCCTTGTCCAATTGTAGTGTTTGATTCTTTTGCATAATCTTCAAGCCTTAAGATATGATTAATCCTTGTTGAACTGTAACTCAACTCAAACTGTTAGACTAATCATATAATGCATACATTGTATGTTTGGAAGTTATATCAAAATTAATGTAAATGGGGCATATATCTTACAACTTACACACAAATCCAAAACATTCACACTTAGAAATTATAGCACAATCACCATGAGAACTTGAGTTTCGAAAAGGTTTTGCAGTCAATCACCCTTACACACAAATCCAAAACATTCACACTTAGCAATTATAGCACAATCACCATGCAACTTGAGTTTCGAAAAGGTTTTGCAATCAATCATACTTACACACAAATCCAAAACATTCACACATAGCAATTATAGCACAATCACCATGCGAACTTAAGTTTCGAAAAGGTTTTGCAATCAATCACACTTACACACAAATCCAAAACATATACACTTAGCAATTATAGAACAACCACAACAACCACTTGAGTTCAAACAATCAATCATAATCTCGAATCACACGTGACTCGCGTGCCAAGCACTCTAATGCAATTTGTATATGCCAAATGCATGGACTCGGAATTCCAAACCAAAACCCTCCTCGAAGGGCCGTAAATCATAATTGTACCGCTTATCACAGACCGAAGTACTAAATTACAGAGGTGCTACCTATCACGGGTCAGCATAATTTACTAAAAACGTAAATCGTAAATGTACCGCCTATCAGAGGCCGAAGTACTATTTACTGAGGTGCCACCTATCACTGGTCAGCACGATTTACCAAAAATGTGCAGTCTATCGCAGACCTTACACAACGCGACAATCCTCGCAAGGATAAGATGAACTAACAAATCACATGGAATCATCTCGTGACCCATTCAATCACCACTATCACCATGGCTCATCCGGTCTTCATGTACTATGAAATGCATGAGCATACTCTGACTCTATCGATGATAATCATTAAGTAAATGCAGAATTTTAAAGATTCCTTATTTTTTAATACTCATTTAACTCTAACGATTTTCACAATAATCATTAAGTAAACGCAGATATTAAAAGATTCCCCATTTTTAATACTCATTTAACTCTAATGATTTTCAAATTCCACACAGAGCATACTCAGATATATTCTCAAATTCGATCAACAATTCACATCAAATCACATCAATTCATTTTTCCACAAAATCCACACAAAAACATCTCAAAATTTATAATATTAATTATGAACACATCAAACACGACAAACACAAATCATCACAACTCATAACTCAAACACATCAAATTTCATTTCCTCAATACCACACATAAATGAGTTAAATTCATTTCCCACAAACCACTCATCAATATCACCAAAAACCCAACTCTAAAATTTCACCCATAAAAGCATTAAATTCATTTTCCCCAAATCAACATGTCAACCCTAACAAATTTATTTTCCACCCAACCACAGATAAGTCCCTAAATGCAAACTAAAAGTTTGGAAGGAGCCCTTACCTTAACGTTAGCTTTAACAACCGATTATCGTACCACGAGTAATTCCAATAAAATCTCCACTCGCGACGTCTCTTCCAAAGTTAGTTCACAAGCACTGTAGCGTGGAGGTGAGCAAGAAGAAGAATGAAGTTGAGAAATCCTTGCTTTCTTACCCACCAAGCCTTGGGTTTCTTTTCTTGAAGCAAAAGGAAGCAAACCAAAATGAAGAAGGGGGAAGAACAAGAATGGGTTCCTGAGGCAGGGAGGAAACGTTTTCGTTTTCTTCTATTTCTGCTTTCCTTTGTTTTTCCTTTCTTTCTTTTTCCTTCCTTTCCTTTTCTTTCTTTTTTTCCTTCCTTTCCTTTTCCCTCCAAACATATATATATTAATTAAAACTTAACAAATATCTAGATATTTATCAAAATTACCATTTCACCCATAACCTCTCAAACCATTTTATAAAAATATCTACTCTCTTCGTAACTAACTTGACAGATACAATTTTCAGCAACCCGATATATTTTTAACAAAACTGCCCAGAATTAAATTCTTCGTAATCTAAATAAATTATTCTTCGATAAAAGATTCACCGTACTTAATATAATTTATTTATCGACAGATAATTTTAATTGGGGCATCAAAAGATATTTTCCGGCATTAAACTCACAAAATATCAATAACTTGGCTAAAAAGCCTCAAAGTTCAATACCAAAATACCCTAAAATAGTATAATTTAGGATTTAAAATTAAGGGTCTTACACTTTTGTTAAAGATCACATGCCCTATAGCTATTCTTTGTTCAACCATAAAGTGACATTTTTCTTAATTGAGAATAAAGTTAGTTTCGATGCATCTATGCAAAACATTGTCAAGATTATTCAATCTTGTATCAAATGAAGAACCATAGACATCAATATCATCCATAAACACCTTTAAGCCATTTTGAATAAAATCAGCAAAAATATTAATCATGAGTTGTTGAAAGTTATCAGGTGTATTACATAGGCCAAAAGGCATCCTCCTATAGTTAAAAGTACCACGGGAGAATGTGAAAGTGATCTTTTCTTGGTCTTCTAGTGCAATATGAATCTAAAAGTAACCTACAAAACCATTAAGAAAACAATAGTGAAACTTACCAGTCAACTGCTCAAAAATCTAACTAATGAACAAGAAAGGAAAATGATATTTTCTAGTTGCTTGGTTGAGTCTTCAATAGTCAATACAAACTCTCCATTTATTTTAGACCTAATGGAGATAAGCTCATTGTTCTCGTTCTTAACTACTGCGAGGCAAGTCTTCTAAGGAACTACTTGGATAAGACTCACCCACTGGCTATCAAATATAGGATATATAATTCTGACTCGCATAAGCTTGGTCACCTATTTTTTCACATCATCAATAATCAATGGGTTAAGTCTCCCTTGTGGTTTCCTCATTGGTTTCTCCTCTTCTTCAAGTAGTATCCATGCATAAACATTGAGGGGATAATATGAGGAATATTTGCCAAAGTCCACCCAATATCTTTCCAATATTTCTTGAAAATTCCCCCTCTTGATCAACATCATAATTGGTGAATATAATCGCATGTAGCTTCACACTCCTCTCCAAACATGCATAATTCAATTGTTCTAGTAGTGGTTTGAGCTCTAAATTTGGTGACAGATCAATGGAGGGGACTGTTCTTATGGTGGAAAAAATTACATTTGCATGTGCATAACATTAGTAGAGACAACAACATCATCAAATGCATGAACGTCAAAATGAGCATAACATAATTGAGCATAAGTGTAGGTGTGACAAGTGTATGTATCAACAACATTGAAAAATGAAGGAAAATCAGCAGTGAAAATATCACTACAAGTATCATCAACTAAATTAGAAAGAAATTCACTTCCATCGCATGTTTCATAGCATCAAAAAATTTTAAAGTTAACAATGCCATCTCCAAATTCCATGGGAAGAGTTCCAAAATGAATATCATTTTTGTTCGTGCAGTTTTTAGGAATGGTTTTCCCTTAATGATAGCTTTCCTATTGGAATTTGTCTTCCCCTCAATGTCTTAAATTTAAAAAATTGTAAGAAAAATCAAATCATTAACTTTAACAAGCACATCATTGACAAGTCCAACATGGTAAGTGTTGCTCCTGTTTGCTAACTGAATGAAAATACTTGTTTGCTACAAAGAACCATGAGCAAGAGAGTTATAAATAGATGTACGCAAAACGTTAATAGAAAAACCTAAATAAGACATAACATTATCAAATTTGTGTGTCAATTTCAAAGGCTGAAAAATTTTCAGTTTCGAATTTCAACTATTTCTGCACATGGATTAAACAAAAAATATTTCACTCGTGAAAATATCATTTTTGTACTTTTTATTTATAAATAAAAGGGAAGTGACACACTTAGCAACTCATTTTATGTACAAGACATAAATAAAGATACATAATTAAGAATTAATTTTTTATGGGTTTCACATTATACCCTCTAAAAATAGTTTCGTCCTTAAAACTAAGTACGAGGAACACCCTTAATAGACATCACAATAACTATCTCTTAACCCTGTAAGGCACATGCTACAACTAGTCATTATTGTGTATTATTCATATGATTGTATAAACACTTATTTTCAATGCTATGTCATGAGCTTCCAAACTCCTAGTTTAAGTCCACTCAAAAAGGCATTTCCACAGTTATATTAAGCTCCTTGGGAATCTTAGGTCCAATGAAGAATTTTGTATAACTACTCCTAGTATTAAAAACATAATGTTTCAAATCAATCCATGATTTTACCACTCTTAGTAATTTTTCACATGACACATACAACGAAGTATTGTCGTCAATCCATCAAAATGTTTCTAATCTTCTCATTTCACCTTTGGAACCAAAAAAAAAAAAAATCAATTAGACATTTCTACTAAGAATTTTAATCCTTTTACCCTCTTATTGACATTTAAAACTTCTATGCTAAACATAACTTAATTCCATAACATCTCTTGCACTATTATTCTTCAAAAGATCCAAGTCCTCAAATCAATTATCGCCAACTGTCATTCTCATCCTTGAATAACAATCATTTGGACATTCCCTTATCCTAAAAGAAATAATTCACCACTTGTAAAGTCGTCTCTAGCTTTTTATGTCAAACCGTATTACCTATCAGTTCTTTAACCACTCTCCTCAATCACTTATATATCACCAAAAAATTCCATTGATTAGGTACTCTACTAACAATAATGAACTATTTTTCAAAGTTTATAACATATTTGGCTTCGCATCCATTAGAAAGGCTTAACGTCACGTCTTTACATACTAAAAGTTTTTCTTCACTTCAACAACGCCTAAGGATGAAGGTCTACTTATTGTTACCTCAACCGCTCCGACCATTACTCGAATAAACTCGATAGATCACACTATGTTAAGGGTTAGTTCCTAAGTTCTCAATTAAAATTCCTATTTTGTTTATCCATTAGACTTAACTTTGCTTTCAGTTCCTAATGTTCAATAATACTTTTAAACTTACATTCATTCTTATAAAATTGTACATTAGTCCCTTTATATTTCTAACATAAATTTCAAGACTAATATGTAACACACGCTCTTAATATCCTCAAATATAATAGCCCATAAACTTTCTGAATCGTATTTCAAGGTGTCGTAACAATCTTCTGTGATTGTTTGTGATCAAAGGATCATCTATTCTTTTAACGACTATTGACTTTCATGTGCAGAACACTATATATAAAATTTAATGTTATCAAATTTCATCACTTTAAAGTGTCACCCAAATAATTTTCCATCACTCAAACCATAGAACATGATCTCAAGATCTCTCCACACTAAAACATATTTGTCCAAAGTTTCCTCCAAAATATCGGTTCATGACATACAAAATCATTGACTAACCCAAAGGCTAACTACTCTAGGTCATCCAAATCTCTAACACCCACCAAAATTATAACAACCAAGCTTATGTTTTCACACATTATGTATTCACACCTCTACTACTTAAATTCCTACTCAATTATATCATACAAATAATCAACCTAAAGATCGACTCCAAACGTTTTCAAATTCATGTCTTCATGGCCCTACACTATCCATAGTTTCACCTCAAATCACATATATTTGCTAGCTCTTAAATCATAAAAAGAAATTATGTACCGTTGTATGCATTTGGTCTCAACCTTAACAATCTAGGTTATAAACCTGACATATCTTAAACACTAACTTTTTCCTAAAAAATTTCTAGTATCACCAGATTCTTCTAATCTCTATTGTATATGACACTCTTGAAACTTCACTAAACTCGACTATGTTAACATCCTAACAACATAAAAAATATTATTAAGTCGATCTCATCTGCCCCCACAACCTCTCCAACTATTGTGTTTCCGTAAAGAGCGCAAAACCTTTTGCTACATATGGAATGACAACTATTTATATATAACGTTCACTATCATTACCATGTTTTTCAACTATCTCACGTTGTAATCCAATACCAGTTACTATGATGTTTTTCACTATCAGCAAGTTATTGAGGTCATCCATCCCACAACTAGTTATCAAGCAGTATCCAATCATAATGAGGTGCATACTAACCTCCTTTTCATTTTCAATGGTTTCTTAATGGTCATCTTAGCGAAGTTATGAGTGTGAAAATGCTCGAGTTAAATTTCACCTTCAAACTCCTTTTGTGTCCATATAAGGTTCTACCATCCTTTTCCATCATCCAAATTATCTTCAACTAGTATCAACTATCTGCAACTCAATTGGGTGTATGACTCATTCGTCCCTTTTAGAACAACTCCCCTTTAGATACATAGTTAACTTTTCTTAACGTTCTCTTTATGGTTTTTTTTTTTTCATTTATTCGTTGTTCTCTAGGTCAACATACTTGCAACTCCAGTAAGACTCGTAAAAAAACAATCCACCAATTTTCAGTTTTAAGATCTTTTGGTTGAGATTCTTTCAGATTTTGAATGATCTCTTTAAGCTTATCATTCAGAGCCTGATTTTTCTCTTTCTCTTCTTTTTCTTTGTGAAAATTTTCTTTTAAAGAACTACACTTTTGAAAAACAAAGTTTGAATCCTTTAACAAGTTGTCAAATGCTTTTTCATTTGTTCACACAAAAGACAAGGTTCAAAATTTGTTACCTCATTTTTTTTAGTATTTTCCATTAGGCATATGTTGGCTTTTTCATCAAATTCATTTGAGTTGTCCCATGTAGCCATCATTGATTTCTTTTTGAAAGGAAATTTGTTTGGTGGTTTTTTACTTAGGGGACATTCGAATTTGTAATGTCCCAATGTATTACATCCAAAACATGTGATTTGGCTTTTGTCCACTTCTGTTTTGGGACTTTCTCTTTTATTAGAAAATCCCTTCTTGATCTGATCTCTTATTCTCATTATTCTTCGAACTCTTCTAGTGAGAAGGGCAATTTCTTCATCAACATATTCTTGTCCAATTTCTTCTGATTCTTCTTCTGTTTGTGTTGGTATACATTTTTTAGATGCTATCAAGGCTATTGTTTTTCCTTTCTTGACTGGTTTGTCTTATTGTAACAATACTCCATGTGCTCTTAAGGTTCCCATTAGTTCTTCTAGTGCAAACACTTCAAGATTTTTGGCTTCGCTTATAGTTGTCACCATCCATCTCCATATGGCTGGAAGACATCTCATGATCTTTCTCACTCTGTCTTGTACTAAGTCTTTCCATGAGAACGCATTGCTTTCACTATAGTTGTGAACCTTGAGTACATGTCATCAAGGATTTCTCCTTCGTTCATTTAGAACAACTTAAACTTTCTTATGCCAATGTCTATTTTAGTTTATTTGATATGGCATATTCCTTCATGATGAGTTTACAGTGCATCCCATACTTCTTTAGCAATTGTGCATTCATCAACTCTTTTGCTTTCTTCCTTGCTCAAAGCATACAATAAGAATAATTGAGCTTTAGAATTTATATGTACCTTAGTTTTGTCTTCAGGTGTCTAGTCGATTTCTTTCTTTTTAGTAGAGGTTCAATCATTTTGATCAACTCTTGGTATGAAATCTCCATCTGTAATGATGCGCCACATTTTTGTATCTTGAGAATTCAAAAACAGTTGTGTCTTGTTTTTCTATTAGTAGTAATCAATTCCATCAAAATAGGGTGGTCTGTTTGAAGATCCTCCTTAAAAAATGTATTTTGCTTTTGACATTTCTTCTTCTAGATATTTTACTCAAGCACTTGTTAAAGTGTATACTCGTTAGAGACCTTGCTTGAATGCCAATTGAAGGAGAAATTTTAATTTAAAAGGAAGGGGGTTTGAATTGTAAATTCACCTATTTAAATTTCCTATTAAAATTTTAAGAAAAAAACTCAAGAATTATCTTGGTTGTGAAAACAGAAAACGGAGAACATTCTTGGTTAGTTAAAATCACAATTTTAGTTTATCAATTTAACTTGATAATCAAAATGACTTAAAGTAAATAGAGATAAGAAAGAGATACCACATAAAGATATATCCTGGTTCACCCAACTCGTGCTACGTCTATTCCTCACAACTGTGAGATTTTCCACTAAGTGTTCAAATGGAGAACGTTCTTAGTTTTACAATATTTTTTGTTTTACACAATTTTTGTTAAGATCAACCTTGATCTGTAACAGCAATTCCTTTTCACCTAAAAGAGATTCAACCAAGTCACCTATTAATCTTGAGAGGATTTTACAATTGACCTTTCAACCATAAAAAGATTTTTACAAAAACTGCTCAAACTATAAACAACACTTATAGTTTTTAGTTTACACAATTATGATTTTGAGAGATTGGTAGAATCAGATTATGCTCAACTCATGTTTGAGAATAAATTCTTGATAAAAGAACTCAATAATACGATATGGATATATGAAGATAAATTCATAAATGGTTCTTTTGCAGATAAGAAGCTTTCAAGTATGTAAATGTGACACACTAAACCCCAAAATAATATATATAATAATTTATATTATATTTCTATAAAATTTGCAGGAGATAAATAAAAATATGTTTCCAAGAAAAAAAAATTATTTTTAACTTAAGAAATCACGCTTCTCAAAAATCAAAAGGAACACTTTATACTTATTTTCTTCCTTAAAATAGTGTAATCTCAATAAGCTTGATTTAAGTATTATTACTTGATTTAATTTAAAAACTTACTAGTACTTCTAAGACTTTCATACAAAAATTCGTTTCAAATTAAATAAGTAAAATACAAATTAAACCCTTATCCCCGATATCATCTATCAGAGCATGGTTCCTCCCAAACTTGAACTTCAAGATTCATTAACCTGTAACACCTGCGATTTCGGAAACGCATGGCCAAGCTAGTCAAACACAAACAATGAAAAAGGTGAGTTTTGAAATCATGATGACAATATAATACAAGAAGAACACACAAACAATCATAATAGAACCATATCATTACACAAATATTCCATCAAGAAAATATCACATTAAAAAGTCAAAACTACTCAAGGAAAATCAACAAATTTTACTATAACATCAAATCGTCTAAGAAAAATTCTTACAACACACGATACATATTAATAACAATAAAATGCAATGCTATGCATGAGCTTAGACACTACTTCACAATGTGGTACCATTCTAACTCTGAAGTACTTGATACTATGCCACTATTCTGGTGGACGGACAATTCAAATTGGTCATGTCCTCTCGTAGATCCCCTCAACTCAACCCAAAACACATATACATGACAGTCAAGGTAAATGTGTGTTGCGTGGTAGCTCCCGACATTTGGAGTGCTACCTCTGAGTCACCTAGGAATTCCCCACCCAAATACCTCCAAGGTCAAATAATCTTGCCTTAAGGCTCGACAGCATACCGCCACGATCAGGCTCATTCAGTTGTACTTTGTTGGACATTTGCTTGTTTTTGATATTATTGACAAACATACATCATTAAATAAATCTAACATTGTAAATTGAGAAAAATTTCAGGACCAACATTTCAACCCTACAAACTTGAGACAATTGCTTGGAACTTAAGAAATCAACAAAAGCTTGAAGATTCACAAGCAAATCGATTAGTCAAATCGATTCTGTAACAGGGTTTAATGAAATTATGCAGTCTGGGATTACGCAATCGATTGGCAAAATCAATTTGCACATTTAAGTATGATATCAATCGATTAGATAAATCGATTGGTACATTTATCAGAAAATAGAGTGTACAAGTCAGAGAGCCAGTTAGCCTTAAATCGATTAAGCAAATCGATTGGTTAATTCACCAGGACTGAACTGATTGCTCACATCGATTAGACAAATCGATTGGTACATTTACTGAAATTAAAATGTGCAAGTCAGTAGCCTGCCTTGCAATCTAATTGATTTGGCAAATCGATTGAGCCAATCATATCTGTATTGTTAATTGTCTATATCGATTGGCATAATCGATTTCGAATGTCACAGAGCCAAACCAACAATGAGCAAATCGATTGGACAAATCGATTTACCCAAATGAACTTCAAAATGAATTTGGTCTGGGACATACGCAATCGATTAGCAAAATCCACTAACATACTTCTGTTGAAATAAGTTTGGCATCAATCGACTTGGTAAATCGATTGAATGAACCAAACAATGTAATGTGCTTCAGACTTAAATCCACAGTTGATTAGACACATCGATTATGTTGTTTTAAATCAACTCTGTATCTTGTCAAATCGATTGGGCGAATCGATTCATGCAAATCACTGTGTCTCTGGAACCAGTGAAATCGATTGACCAATTCGATTGGTACAAAAGTTTTTAGAAATAGAGATGGATTAAGGATTATGTACATGGTTGAATCGATTGAGCACATCGATTGTTTTGATCTCGTTGTTGGAACAAAACACCACAAATTGATTATGCACATCGATTCAAATATGAACATCTATCCAAGTCTGAAGAACTCAGGTAAACTAATCGATTAGGTAAATCGATTAGTATGTGCAGTTTCAAGATTCAAGAAAAACAAGATTCGTGAAATCGATTGGACAAATCGATAAGCATGCTTTACCACCTTAAGAAATCGATTGGCCAAATCGATTTATATGTTGTTTTTCCTGAAACTATATAAACTGCATTCACTCATTTCTTCTCATAACTTGTGAATAATATTTTTGACAATACACCTTCACAACATACAAAATATACCACTAATCCTTTCTCCACTGATATTACTTTGAATATCTTTTTCAGCCTAAAACAATCTACATTGGTGATCAACAAGGATTGAAAAAGACAAAATTGAGAAAGATAGCTTTGAGAAGAATGAAGATCAAGAACGTTGTATATTTGATCTATTTCAATTTCTGTAATTCAAATTCTATAACCAAATTACTTTGAGAAAATCCAGTTACAACTGGTAGTGATCTTTTGTGATTGAGGGATCTCATCAAAAAGACACTGGACTGAAATCTTGGAAGAGTTTGTTGGAGATAAACTCTGGAATTCAGGGAGATAAGATTAGAATAGCAAAGAATAGTTTAAGATTGATAGACGAGGAGCTGGAACATCTGTAAACTGATTCTGAGACATTCTATTGGAAAGGCTAAGATCGGGTTTGATCTTAGGACTGGATGTAGGCCGTCACAAAGCGGCTAAACCAGTATAAATATCTGCGTACACTTTTCATTCCCTTATCACGTTTAAATTTATGCATTCATTGTGTTCTTGATATTGATTGAATGCATAATAAAGATTCTGTGATAAATATCTTTGCATGACTAATTGTCTTGACATGGTTGCATGAAAATCATTATCTTGAATGCTAATTGTTTTCTAATTGTTTTTGATACATCTCTCCATATAATCAATAACTGATATTGTTTGACATTCATTAGAATTGATTATTAGGGACCTTCCATAATCTTGTGTTTTGTAAATTTACGATTTATGAAACTGTTGCGCATATTATTAGAATAGATATCTATTTGCATACATTTCCATAGAACTGAGGCAAAAAATTACCATCAATTGGCATCAGAGCCTACTTTTGTAAGAGTAACTCTCATCAAAAGATCATGGCCTCTGATTTCCTAGGAGAGGGTGCGTCGTTAGCAAGGCCCCCTGCCTTTAACGGTGTTGCATACATGTATTGGAAACAACGCATGCTAATTTTTCTTGAAGCTAGTGGTATTGACATTCTTGATGCTGTAGAGAATGGACCTTTTGTGCCAACCATAGCAGGTACTGGTGAATCAGCAATCCTAAAGCCTAAAAGTGACTGGTTTGAAGATGACAAAAAGAAAGTTGGGTACAACGCCAAAGCCAAGAACATTATAACTGCAGCCTTGAGTCATGATGAATTCTTCAGAGTCTCAAATTGCAAGACAGCAAAACAAATGTGGGATACACTCCAGCAGACGCATGAAGGAACCACAGACGTAAAGGGAGCTCAGATAAATACTCTCATACACGAGTATGAATTGTTTAGCATGAAGAAAGAAGAATCAGTTAACGACATGCAGACTCGGTTTACACACATAGTCAACAACCTGAATGCCTTAGGCAAAGAGATTGATAATGATCAGAAAATTGGAAAGGTAATGAGGTGTCTTACCAGGGAATGGCAACAAAAAATAACTACCATCGCTGAATCAAAGGACTTAGGAAGCATGACAATAGCTACCTTGTTTGGTAAACTGAGGGAGCATGAAATGGAGCTACATAGACTCAATGAAGCTGAACAAGTTGACAGAAAACGTAAAGGATTGTCGTTAAAAGCCCAAACACATCAGTCTAAATCTGAACATAGGAGTAGCTCAGATGAGTCTAGCAGTGAGGATAATGAAGAACCTGAACTGGGGTTACTTGTCAAGAAGTTTAAGAAATTTCTGAAAAAGAAAGACAGCAAATTCAGAAAACAACCCAGCTCAAAGAACAATGACAGTAAGACAATCACATGCTATGAATGTGGAAAAACTGGTCATATAAAGGCTGATTATTACAAGCTGCAGAACAAAAACAGAAATTCCAAAACTAAAGGCAAGGAACCAGCTCAGAAAAACAGAAAAGCATACATTGCATGGAATGACAATGAAGAATCCTCCACATCTTCAGAAACTAAAGAAGCAAATCTGTGCCTCATGGCTAACACGGATTCTGAATCAGAAAGTGAGGTAAGTTCACAATATAATCCTTCCTTTGATGAACTGCAAGATGCATTTAATGAACTGCATGCTGAATATGTTAAATCTGTTAAGCAGTTAGTTAGCACAAAGAAAATGCTTGAACAACAGTGCATGTTGCATGATCAAATGAAAACTGATTATAGGAAAATTGAAGACTTATGTGAACAATTAAAAAGAGACTCACAAGATAAATCTACCAAATGCATTGATCTTGAGAATTCTATTGCATTATTGAAGTCTGATTTATTGAAATTCTCTAGTAGCAAGGATAAACTGAATGATATTCTTAGCAACCAGAGAACTGTCAATATAAAATCTGGACTTGGTTTTAACAAGAATATGCATGTTAATAAGAATAGAACTAAACATGGAATAGGATATGGTAATGTTAATCATCACCAGAAATTTGTTAAGTCTAATCACATGCATAATGTCTTTGTCAAACCAAAACAGTATGTATCCTCTGCTATCACTTGTCACTTTTGTTGTAGAAAAGGACACTATGTTTACAATTGCAAATATAAAAGACTTGCTAACAGAGGATATAAACAGATTTGGAAGATTAAGACACATGATGTTGAAACTCACCCCCCAAGACCCAATTTAAGTTGGGGACCTAAATTGAGATTCTAATTTTATTGCAGGTATGCTTGAGATCCACGAAACATCAATGGTATCTTGACAATGTATGCTCAAAGCATATGACAGGGGACAAATCAATGTTTATGTCCCTAAACCTGAAAGACGGTGGATTTGTAAAGTACGGCGATAATAACAAGTGCAAGATATGCGGTGAAGGTAACATTGGCAGCGAATCAACTGCTATAATTAAAAATGTCTTATATGTGGAAGGGCTGAAACATAACCTTCTAAGTATAAGTCAGCTGTGTGACAACGGTTTTCAAGTAAGCTTTTCACCACTCTCTTGCACAATTGAAAACAAAACTGATAAAAGCATGAAATTGGTAGGTGATAGAGTTAACAATATTTATATGCTAGATTTAACTGTTGTACCTACTGATTCTATTTGTTGCTTATTATCAAATGCTGATGAAACAGTTATGGCATAAACGTATTGCACACATTCATATTGATCATTTGAATAGACTTGTTAGCAAACAACTAGTCATAGGACTCCCTGACAAGAAGTTTACTAAGGATAGGTTATGTGCTGCTTGTGAACAAAGTAAACTTGTCAAAACCTCCTTTCCCCCAGTAAACATGGTCAAAACCAATAGGGTTTTGCAGCTGCTTCATATGGATCTCTTTGGTCCTTCTCAAGTGAGAAGTTTTTGTGGCAATCTGTATGGTTTTGTGCTAATTGATTATTATTCTAGATTCACATGGACCTTCTTTCTGACTCATAAAAGTGAAGCTTTTTCTGTTTTTAAAAAGTTTGCAAATTTGGTACAAAATGAAACAAGTCAGAAAATCATGTCTATCAAAAGCGATCATGGAGGTGAATTCCAAAATGATGCTTTTGATACATATTGTGAACAGAATGGTATTCATCACATGTACTCAGCCCCTAGGACACCACAGCAAAATGGTGTAGTTGAAAGGAAAAATAGGTCTTTGGAGGAATTAGCTAGGACCATGCTTAAGGACTCCAAGGTACCTAAATTTTTCTGGGCTGATGCAGTTAGCATTGTCACACATGTTGTCAACAGGGTCTTGATTAGACCAATCCTTAGGAAAACTCCATATGAGTTATACAAGGGTAGAAAGCCAAATATTTCTTACTTTAGAGTTTTTGGTTGTAAGTGCTTTGTTTTGAACAATGGTAAGGAACACCTGGGTAAGTTTGATCCTAAGGTAGATGAGGGTATCTTTCTAGGTTATTCCCAAACTAGCAAAGCCTACAGAATCTACAATAAAAGAACAAAGACCATAGAAGAGTCAGTTCATGTAAAGTTTGATGAATTTTTTAAAGAAAACTTGAACAAAACTCCTTCTGTAGTTGATGCATCTTTGGATGATAATGTAGAATCTGATCCTTTAGAACCAGAGGTAGCTGCACCCCCATCCAATAGTGACTGTATTGAACCTATTAGAGTAGATGAGTTACCTAAGGAGTGGAAGTTCAATAGAAACCATCCCATAGATAACATCATAGGGGACATCTCTAGAGGAGTGGCAACCAGGAGAAACCTTAGTCATTTTTGTAACCTTACAGCTTTTGTATCTCAGATTGAACCTAAGAACATTAAGGAAGCCTTACTAGATAGTGAGTGGATACTTGCTATGCAAGAGGAGTTGAACCAATTTGAGAGAAACCAAGTTTGGATTCTAGTACCTAAACTAGAGAATAAGCACATCATAGGAACAAGATGGGTGTTTAGAAACAAACTAGATGAGAATGGTGTGATCACTAGAAACAAAGCTAGGTTAGTGGCCAAGGGTTAAAATCACGAAGAAGGGATAGATTTTGATGAAACCAATGCCCCTATAGCTAGGTTAGAAGCCATTAGAATCCTGCTGGCTTTTGCTTGTATCATGGACTTCAAACTCTATCAAATGGATGTGAAAAGCGCCCTTCTCAATGGTGACATCCAAGAGGAAGTGTTTGTTAGCCAAACACCTGGTTTTGAAAATCCTGATTTTCCTAATCATGTGTACAAGCTAACAAAGGCCCTCTATGGATTGAAACAAGCTCCTAGAGCTTGGTATGAGAAACTGAACACTTTTCTCATTCAACAAAACTTTGTAAGAGGCAATGTTGACAAAACCCTTTTTATAAAAACTAATGAAAATGATATATTGCTGGTCCAAGTTTATGTTGATGACATAATATTTGGATCAACCAATAACAAGCTATGCAAAGACTTTGAAAATTTAATGAAAGGTAAATTTGAAATGTCAATGATGGGAGAACTCTCCTATTTTCTGGGATTTCAAATTAATCAAAGCAAGCTTGGTATTTTCATTAGCCAAACAAAATATTGCAATGATTTAATCAAAAAGTTTTGCTTTGATAAGTACAAATCCATTGATACGCCAATGAGTTCAGCTAGTAACCTAGACAGGGATGAGATGGGAAAACCAGTAGATATTTCCAAGTATAGGAGCATGATAGGATCGTTACTGTACCTTACTGCAAGCAGGCCTGACATTATGTTCAGTGTTTGCTTCTGTGCTAGGTTTTAGTCTAATCCTAAGGAATCTCATCTTAGTGCAGTTAAGAGGATTTTCCGATACCTTATAGGAACTAGGAATCTCGGCTTATGGTACCCCAGAGGTTCTACATGTTCATTGGTTGGTTTTTCAGATTCAGATTTTGCTGGATGTAAGTTGGACAGAAAGAGTACCTCAGGTACTTGTCACCTCCTTGGAAATTCTCTTGTATCATGGTTTAGTAAGAAGCAAACAAGTATTGCACTCTCTACTGCCGAAGCAGAATACATAGCAGCTGGGAGCTGTTGTGCTCAGATTCTTTGGATGAAACAACACTTATTGGACTTCGGTGTGGACTTAGGAACTGTGCCTATCATGTGTGATAACACAAGTGCTATATGTATCACTAAGAATCCAGTGATGCACTCTAGAACGAAGCATATTGAAATTCGGCATCACTTTATCGAGATCAGTTTCAAAGTGGGAATATCAAGTTAGAATATGTCATCACAACTGAGCAGTTAGCAGACATATTCACCAAAGCTTTGCCAAAGGACAACTTCCATTATATCAGGATGAAACTGGGCATAATAGATCCAAGTGAGATCTGAATTATGTGCCAAATCGACTGGCTACATCGATTACCCTGTGTTTGCACAGGAAAATGTCTTTATCCAATCGATTGAACATGTCGATTTGACCCATAATATATCTATTTGTCTCAATTTGAATACTCGAAATTGATTTGGGAAATCGATTGTGTCTATTATGTTTGAAATTTCCAGTGAAAGGAATAGATTTGGATAATCGATGCTGATACAAGTTACATTCTAGACTGGTATGACAGAAAAATGAACAAGCTCGAAATCGATTTGGGAAATCGATTTACAGTTTACAAATCGATTGGGGAAATCGATTAGTACATTTGGTGTGATATTTTCATTTGACAAATCGATTTGGGAAATCGATGCTGATATAAAGTGCCTTTCTGAACTGTTATTTGGTGCTACTGGACTAGTACGAAATCGATTTGGTAACTACTAATCGATTAGGGCAATTGATTAACAATATTACCGTTGGAGTATTTTTACTAGCCGTTACATCACTTATTACATTAACCTTTTACCTTCTCCAGTAACGGTAGGATTAATCGATTGACCCAATCGATTTGCACTTCAGTGAGTATATAAACAACAGTGATCAGTCGATTTTCATCACAGTTCACCCACACAAAATCGATTCTGACTCAGAATTTCTTGCATCTGCTTCGTTTTTCCAGCACTGTTCATCACCTCCTTCATTGCTACTCTCTACTATCTTATACACACTACAATGGCAAGAGTAAAACAAACCCAACCAAGAACTCCATCACCATCACAATCATCATCATCAAGTGGAAGAACTCCATCACCTCCTCCAACTTTGACTAAAAGAGTTCCAATCCCAACTCACAAAATTCTAGCCAAAGATAAAGGCAAGAGTATTGCTACTGATCAAGGGAAGACCAACAAGAGGAAAGAGCCACCTACGGAAAAACTTCTTGCTGATGCAATGAAGGAAATTGCTAGCAAGAAGAAGAAGAAGAAGAAGAAGAAGAGCACTTCCTCTACTCCACAGAAGAAGGCTCCAGCAAAAACCAAGTATGTAGAAGTTTCTGAACTACCTCCGGCATTTCTTAAACGGAAAATACATGAAGCACGCTACATGGACTTCGCCTACTTCGACGAAGACGGGTTCACATTTCAAGATCATCTACGGTTTCACGGTCTAGAAGCCTTTCTCTCCTGCTCACTAGACTCGTATCCTAACTTGATTAGGGCCTTCTACTCATCTTTCAAAATGAGTGAAGTGGGATTCAAAGCTACAGTCAAAGGAAAGAAGATTTCCATGACTTTTGAGGAGTTCTCTAGTCTCTCGGGACTTCCTTATCATGGAAATTCAGTGGACGGATGCTCTGAAGCCGACGCTGCTGATGAAGGCTTGGAAGCATCTCTGGATCGTCATACAGCAGTGCAGGACCTAATGGTTGAGGGTTTTGCTGAGTTAGTGGCATTACCTATTGGCCAAACGAAGGTTCAGCAAAGGATGCTGATGTACGCTCTGACCCGGATGCTTGTTCCAAGATCCGGAAACCATGTTGTTGTACAAAGACTAGATATTGTGCTACTGTGGGGATTGTGCAAAGAGCTCAAGATGAGCTGGGCATGGATTGTCCTCAGACACATGTTGGAAGCTGCACAAGGGAAGCTGGTACTTCCTTACCCCCAGCTGATCACAAAGATTTTGGAGCACTTCAAGATTTCGTTCAAGGGTGAAGAGTCGACCAAGACCATCCTTTCATTTGGTGAATCTATTGTAAATCAGATGCAGCTGCGCAAAGTAAATGGGGTTTGGATGCGTCCTCAGGCAAGTGCTGAACAAACCCAGCAAAGTGCTGGACCACCAGCTGCTGAGTCTGTTCCAGCCAGCTCTGATGTGCTTACCAAATTGCTTGAGTTAATGGAAGCGCAGGCTGCTCACAACACCAGAATGGAGGATGCTTTGCAGAAGCTTCAGGCTGATTTAACTCTGATTGCACAAGATGTGGCAGCAATCCAGGAACATCTAGGCATTAAGTTGTCTTTCAGTGATGTTGCTGAGATTGGAAGACAGGCAACTGAAGAACCAACTCCGACACACGCCGCGGTTGCTGCAACTCATGTTGAGGAGACACCTGCTGAGGATAATACAGCGGTCTCAACCTCTTCCCCAGATAATAATGAGGACCAGCATACCTTAGATGTTTAGGATTTTAGTTTTTCTTAAGTTGTTTATTTTTTCTTTGATATTGTACTTCTGCCCTTTCTTTGTAATTTGCTGATGAATGAATGAATGAATATATTAAGCTGACTTTTTGATCATATCGTTTGTTGAATTTCATTAATAGTACGTGCCATAATTCGTTTCTATTTCTCATTTGTTTTACAATTTGTTTTACAAACTGCTCCTGTTGCTAATCTTTTCCATTTTCAGTTTTTCTAGCAACTCCGGGGGAGCTTAGTTCTGAGTTTTTCTCTCCTTTACCTCTTTTTGACTTAACTGACAAAGGGGGAGAAAAATTTAAACTTGTAATTTGTACTAACTCAGTATGCCGTGCTATGCTACTTATGTTAAACTCTGATAATTATGCTACACTATATATGCTCTGATACTTGTTAAGCTAGATAGTATGTTCTGATAATAGCTCTGATACATACACTTTGTGCCATTTACTCTGATTTACTCTGATATGTAATCACTTGCAAATTGCTCTGATACGTTTTTCAGTTGGTTTAACTCTAACCCTTATTTTTTCTATATGCAAAGCATGGACACTCAGATTTAGGGGGAGCTTCACTAGACTGTCGTTATTACATTGTGTTTCCTTGAAATATTTCTCAAGTTAAAATTACATGTTTGTCACTTAAATCAAAAAGGGGGAGATTGTTGGACATTTGCTTGTTTTTGATATTATTGACAAACATACATCATTAAATAAATCTGACATTGTAAACTGAGAAAAATTTCAGGACCAACAATTCAACCTTACAAACTTGAGACAATTGCTTGGAACTTAAGAAATCAACAAAAGCTTGAAGATTCACAAGCAAATCGATTAGTCAAATCGATTCTGTAACAGGGTTGAATGAAATTATGCAGTCTGGGATTACGCAATCGATTGGCAAAATCGATTTGCACATTTAAGTATGATATGAATCGATTAGGCAAATCGATTGGTACATTTATAAGAAAATAGAGTGTGTAAGTCAGAGAGCCAGTTAGCCTTAAATCGATTAGGCAAATCGATTGGTTAATTCACCAAGACTGAACTGATTGCTCACATCGATTAGACAAATCGATTGGTACATTTACTGAAATTAAAATGTGCAAGCCAGTAGCCTGCCTTGCAATCTAATCGATTTGGCAAATCGATTGAGCCAATCATATATGTATTGTTAATTGTCTATATCGATTGGCATAATCGATTTCGAATGTCACAGAGCCAAACCAACAATGAGCAAATCGATTGGACAGATCGATTTACCCAAATGAACTTCAAAATGAATTTGGTCTGGGACATACGCAATCGATTAGCACAATCCACTAATATACTTCTGTTGAAATAAGTTTGGCATCAATCGACTTGGTAAATCGATTGAATGAACCAAACAATGTAATGTGCTTCAGACTTAAATCCACAGTTGATTAGACACATCGATTATGTTGTTTTAAATCAACTCTATATCTTGTCAAATCGATTGGGCGAATCGATTCATGCAAATCACTGTGTCTCTGGAACCAGTGAAATCGATTGACCAATTCGATTGGTACAAAAGTTTTTAGAAACAGAGATGGATTAAGGATTATGTACATGGTTGAATCGATTGAGCACATCGATTGTTTTGATCTCGTTGTTGGAACAAAACACCACAAATCGATTATGCACATCGATTCAAATATGAACATCTATCCAAGTCTGAAGAACTCAGGTAAACTAATCGATTAGGTAAATCGATTAGTATGTGCAGTTTCAAGATTCAAGAAAAACAAGATTCGCAAAATCGATTGGATAAATCGATTAGCATGCTTTACCACCTTAAGAAATCGATTGGCCAAATCGATTTATATGTTGTTTTTCCTGAAACTATATAAACTGCATTCACTCATTTCTTCTCATAACTTGTGAATAATATTTTTGACAATACACCTTCACAACATACAAAATATACCACTAATCCTTTCTCCACTGATATTACTTTGAATATCTTTTTCAGCCTAAAACAATCTACATTGGTGATCAACAAGGATTGAAAAAGACAAAATTGAGAAAGATAGCTTTGAGAAGAATGAAGATCAATAACGTTGTATATTTGATCTATTTCAATTTCTGTAATTCAAATTCTATAACCAAATTACTTTGAGAAAATCCAGTTACAACTGGTAGTGATCTTTTGTGATTGAGGGATCTCATCAAAAAGACACTAGACTGAAATCTTGGAAGAGTTTGTTGGAGATAAACTCTGGGATTCAGGGAGATAAGATTAGAATAGAAAAGAATAGTTTAAGATTGATAGGCGAGGAGCTGGAACATCTGTAAACTGATTCTGAGACATTCTATTGGAAAGGCTAAGATCGGGTTTGATCTTAGGACTGGATGTAGGCCGTCACAAAGCGGCTGAACCAGTATAAATATCTGCGTACACTTTTCTTTCCCTTATCTCGTTTAAATTTCTGCATTCATTGTGTTCTTGATATTGATTGAATGCATAATAAAGATTCTGTGATAAATATCTTTGCATGACTAATTTTCTTGACATGGTTGCATGAAAATCATTATCTTGAATGCTAATTGTTTTCTAATTGTTTTTGATACATCTCTCCATATAATCAATAACTGATATTTTTTGACATTCATTAGAATTGATTATTAGGGACCTTCTGTAATCTTGTGTTTTGTAAATTTACGATTTATGAAACTACTGCGCATATTATTAGAATAGATATCTGTTTGCATGCATTTTCGTAGAACTGAGGCCAAAAATTACCATCATACTTCCCTGGAATCACTAGGCTTGTTAGGCCCTACCTATATGATGACAAAATAATCTTCACTTCACAAATTCTCAATATTTATTTTCTCCCCTCGTTGGCCTATGAATCTATGATACTCTATTATTACCGTCATCTCAAACACAAATTGGAATCACAATCATTTCACCAACTATGGGGTTACTTCAATATTTTCATCACAAATTCACAACATCACCATCATTAATCATATCTCATCACATAAACTCATCACAAATTTATAGCCTCACTATCATCAATCATACATCATCACATAGGTTTATCACAAATTTATAACATGATTATTATTAATTATACCTCATCATAATCACATAAACTTATTAAAATGAATTCACTTTGTATTATCACATTACATAAACACGTCTAATCAAACATATACATAAAATTCATTCGACATTCAATATCACAATAATATCAAATATCTCACATTTAATAAAAATAAATCAAACATCACAATAATATCAAATACCACACATTTAACGAAGTTAAATCAATCAACACCTTATAAATATTTTTAATCCATATTTTAATCTCACAATTATCATATTTTTACATTAATCAATTTATCGCTCAAAGGGCTACTGTCGTACATAGCGAGTCCCGAATGAATCGTTGGGAAATACGATTTTTCCGTTCATCTCACATTATATTATACTTATAAATTCAAACGCTCTCTCACCCCTTATCTTATTTCGATGTTTTCACACACGAATACGACTCCACGAGCAAGCAATCTTTGTTCATTGACTCTTTGTCCTTCAATCGATCTAATTCGATATTTTATGGGTAAACATTAAAAATAAATTATAAGAAGGCACTCTAAAATTACTTTCGAAATTCGGTCAAGGAATCTTATCATAAATCAGAAAACTATTTAGTGGATAATATAGCCATTTTTTACACGATCGTTTTGGCATTTGTTTCACTCAAATAGGACTTACGGTAAAAAAGAACGGTACAAAATAACAAATTTAGTAAACAGAGAAGTCGGGATTTTTTTAGAGAAATCGAGGTTGTTAAAAATACGAAAAATTGTGTTTAATTGACTAGCTAAATAAACGAAACAACATACTCAAATTTAGAAGAAAATGGAGAAATTTGTTTGGGAAAGTTATCGATCACCGCTGTCAAACGATAGGGCTTATGGTTGGTTTCCTCTTGGTTTTACGGGTGGCTGTTACTTCCTTATTCTTCTATTTTATTTTATTTACAATTTAAATTCTTTACACATAGGTCAAGTCCATTAGTCTCCTTTTAAGTTTTACTATTACTATTTTTATTTTATTTTTTTAAAACACAATTTCATTAATAAAAATTTATTAATATTTCAAAACTAATAATTTTTATAAAATAAAATAATTAATCTTTTAAAATATATTAATAACCAAAACTATCTTATTCAAAATAATCTCTATAATAATACTTTTTCCAAATACTCAAATTAAAATATTACCATCATTAGAAAATAATCAAAATTATAAAATAAATAAATAAATATAACATCAACACTTTATATTAATTACTAAATCTTAATAAATATATATAAAATCACGATGTTATAACAAGTATATAAAAATAAAGGAAATCAAACACAATATCACTACTATCTCAAGATAATTATTTATAAAAAAAAATAATTAAACATAGAAAATAGTTATAAATAATTGAAATATAACTACGTACATACTTAATATCAGTCAAGCGCACATAAAAGTATTACATTAATTAGGTACACGTATATACACGCAAAATCGCATACAATCATTTTCTTTAAAATATATATTGCACTAAAAGACTAATATTTTTTTTAAAAATATATAAAATAATAAAATAAAATATTTATTATTTGTATTGCTCATGTAATCTAATATTTATAAAACTGGAACATCATAGAAATCACGTATATAACGAAAATTAGTCAGAAACTTTATCATCATATATTCTAAAATAATTTTAACATTAAATTAATTATTTAAAATCGCACTTAACTAATAAAATAGTTTATTAAAATTTAGGGTATTACATTAAACGTATGTGATTGATTATTTTTCTTAGTACGTGAAGTTCTGCATTTTCCTTGAGCTTGGGGTTCCTTTTATAGGCTTCAAGGTGGTTGATGACAGCTATTATGACCGTTGAAAAGGTGTCTTGTTGTCATGTGTCAGACTTGACAAAAAATCAGACTTTTAAACTTTAAATGTTACTATTATGAACATTATGTTAACAATGTCTGATCTGTAGCTTCTCATTCTTGACTGTGAGGATTATTTGTTTATGCACATAAACATGCCAAAGTTATGCTTAATTGGTTCAGATTAATATTGCCTTTTGATTCGTGCAAAACATGTTGGAGAATGATGAAATAAGGCTGGAGAATAATGTAACAAGGCCGAATAATGATGGCTAGTAAGTTGGAGAATGTTCGTATCATTCTGTACAGATGTCATCATACTTGGAGAATGATGTTGATCATTCTGGAGAAAGATGTTTGCTGATGAAGATCAAGTGTAACAGGATGGAGAATGTTTATCAATCAGAAGGTTGACGTTACACTTTTGGCGAATGATCATTTTACACTTTTGCTTTGAGTTGGGCCTTTTATCCTTTGATCCTTTTGAGTAATTATTTTGCCCATATGAGAGTTGTACATTCCTAGTATATGAACTGGAAATCCATTCGCGATTTGCAAGAATTTTTCTTGCATTTAAAAACTGATTTGATATTGCTTGTTGGAAATGACAAAAACGTGGAGAACGTTCTTGGTTGTCCAGATTATGTCAAGAACGTTCGTGGTTCAGTTTTGTTCATTTGTAGCTCTTTCTTTAAATTGATTTATCTTGCATTTGTTTTGTACCTAACTTGGATTATTACACTCAAAAGCACATGTTAAATTTGCACATAATTTAGAATCATAATTAGAGTCTTTAATTAACTTATTATTTGTTTACATCAAAATATTTATTTGGAATTTTCCCTCAACAATAAATATATCAGTCAAAGCCACCATATTAGGTTCAACACCATCATTCATTGCATGTGAATCTCAAGTTCAACATCATCTTTCATTACATCGAAATTAGGTTCAAAACCATCATACATTTCATCAAAATCAAGTTCCCAACATTCATATATTTCATCACTTTTGTCTTCTCATTGATCTATTTATCTACATCCAATAAAGACATATCAAAAATTCAGAAATATTGCTTACGTAAACTAAATTCACGTACCTTACATAAATTGAGTTCGCGTTGTAACACCCCAGCGAGAAGGTCGTGAGGTAGCATCGCCAGTAACGCTGGAGGGCCGGGGTGTTACACGCGTACCTTACGTGAACTAAATACACACAAACTACGATAACTTGGTTCACACACATATACCCATTCACAATTCATGTAAGTTACTTTGCCTTGATCACCAATTTTTTTTTAAATATATGTGAATTCAGTTTACGTATATTTACATGAACTGTATTTGCATAGCGCACGTAATTACTTAATTTTCAGGTTCTTACACGAACTCAATTCATGTATGTTTACGTGAATTGTATTTTACGTAGCATTTATAAAGTGTTAAATTAATGGACGTATGTGAACACATAGTATGTAAGCGTACATGATTTAAGATTATATAAAATGTATTATTTACAACGTACGTAAACTCAGTTCACGTCAAATTCCTAGATTTTGAAGAAAAAAAATATGAACTCAAATGTAAATCAGTAAACATACCTTGTTGATGATTTTTAGTCTTTAACCATAATAAGAAGGTTTAAATATGTCTTTGGTTGCTGCAAGTATACCATTTTTTGATTTTAATCCCTATAAGTTTTTTATTTTATTTTTTTATTTAGTCCTCATAAAATCATAAATAATCAGTTTTGGTCCATAAAAACAAGTTGATAAACTGCCATGACACATGGGCCTATAAATACACAAAAACACATCATCTTTTTTGATACATTAAAAATAAAAAATAGTTTATATTATTAATTAATAATTTTATTTATTGATAATTTAATAATTAGTGTTATTTTATAAAGAAAATATGAATAAAAATTAAAAGAAGAGTTTAAGAGTTTTTGGGAAACTCTTCGTTCTTTTAATTTTTATTTGACATTAGAGACCAAATTAGATTTTACAGGGACTAAATCTAAACAAAATAAATTATAAGAACTAAAATAAAAAAATTGTATATTTACAATGACCAAATATATATTTAAATCTAATAAGAAAATACTTATGAGATGTAAGTTATGAATGAAAGACGTGGATTATGAATAAGTATAAGTTATAAGAGGTGAGTTATGAGATATTTATAGGTGAGTGATGGTAATGAAGAGAGAAAGTGACAAAATGAAGTTTAAGAATAAGCAAATTTTAAATATTTTATTTTTATGAAAATTTGATGGGATGTGAGTAGCAAAATTGGAAAAAGTTAGCTTATCATCTATTGGTTAACCTATCTATGATTAACTACTGATGAAACATAGCCTTGATCCAGTTCAACCGAATTTAAATCCAATTCAATTAAACTACGGTTCAAATAGAATTGAACCAAACAGCGAACCGAACTACTGGTTGAACCAGCCGGTTGATTCCGGTTTTTGAAATATTGGTTTTACAAATCTTTTGCTCGGCTGCTAGCATTCAACAAACGTCAAAACCTCCGCCCGTAGACTACTACATTTCAGAGGGAAGCTTTGTAAGTCAGAGAAAATGGCTTCCTCTGCAAAAGAAAATAACTCAAGTAAGTTTCATTCACATTTTCCCAAATTCTCCTCATTATCATTATCATTATCACATCATATGTAAAATGAAGACAAATTGTGTTTATGTTCAATTTTAGTTGAGTAGTGTGTCAATTATCAAACTAGGTATCACTTAGAAAATGTGTGATTTATTTTTTCTTTTGTACAAATTTTTTGCTTATTGAGATGTGTTTATATATGTATTTCGTTAAATTTTGAAAACCCTGTGTTGGTATACTTTGGTCTGCAGGATCTGTTAAAAGAGTTGCTGTTGTTGGTGCTGGTGTAAGGTAAGTGGTTTACTTCTTCATATCGTTAACTTGGCTCTTTTTGTTTTATAAATTTAAAATTTCCAAATATATATATATATATATTCTTTACCAAGTTAATGCTCATTATTATTAAACTTATTTGATGTTAATTTAGTCTGATTGGCGGTTTGGATTATCTTTTGATTTAGTGGATTTAGGATTGATGTCATTGTTAGCAGTAGCACTTAGCATGAAACCTTGTCCTTCAAGCTATGAGAGGTTTTTTTTGGGTAAATCAAGGTGTCCCCGTGCACAACTGCAGATATTAATCCCTCGAGTTAGCTGAGATCCATTTAAGAGATTGACCTCTCCCGATGTATGTTTTTCCATATGCACCTGGCTAAAGATCGAAACTTAGAACAAATGGTTAAGGGACTCAAGCATCTACTACTTGTGTCACACCATGTGGATAGTTGTGTGAGGTTTTTGAATATTATAGATACTGATTATAATGAATTGAAGTATCGGTGAGGGAACTGATTGAATTGTACTGCAGGTTATGTATCAAAAATGAATTTACAAGGAATGAATAAATGTCATTTCAAGTTGTTTTATGTGAAATAAGTTGATGGTTTGTGATAGAAACTTGATATGGACTGTTAATTCAACTAGTGATAAATGGTATAACTCCTAACAACTAGAGGAAGAATCCTTTGTAAACTGAGTGTTCGGAAAGCTAAAAATGGAAATTGAAAGCGGAAAATAATAAGCTTGAAGATAAAGATAATCCTTAAGTGAGGTGAATAAGGACAAGCTGCGTACTCTGCATAGACAATACCACCAAAAGTCCAATCAGAAATTGGCAATTGCCAATCGTTGCTACTCTCCCTCTTCTTTATATTAAAGTTTCTTTCCCTATTCTCAGTATCTTTAGTCCAATCCCGTCTTGTCGGCTTTCCGTGCGGTTAGCTCCTTTTACTTCCTCTATAACATAATTGAGAATTCCCATTCTATATCATGCATCTATCCATTTTCCTGCTTCTATTTTATAATTCGATTGGATACTCAATGAACATCAGCTCATCAATTTGTAATTGTATGTGTTATTATATTTCATGAATGCTATTTGGCTGAAATAAGATGATTGTTCGTAAGCTTTATATAATACTTGAAGGACTTTTGTTGCTTTTGTCATGGCTTATATAATACTTGAAGGACTTTTGTTGCTTTTGTCCTCCATGACGCACATTATAACCATTGATGTATTTGAGATTCTAAATATTCATGACATTGGCACTGTCTAACTTTGTTAAATGGTATCAAGTGGGCTTGCAGCGGCTTACAAATTGAAATCACATGGGCTAGATGTAACTGTGTTTGAAGCTGAAGGAAGAGCTGGAGGGAAGTTAAGAACTGTTTCTCGAGATGGGCTAGTTTGGGACGAGGGAGCTAATACAATGGTAAGTTTGCTATTATGTCTGTACATGTACATAGTTTTTAAAATTTACAGTACATGTAAGTAAATGTTGATAAAAAATTCAGTTCAGAGTGTATCTTTGTTACAAATCCAAGAATTTTGGATCCTATATCTAATGGTCTGTACTCTGAAATTTCAATTCCAAACCATTGATGTTTTCATCAGTAACATTCATGTGCACTTTATTTTCATGAACATCTTCACGTTAGAGGAGGAGGATTTCTAACAAGTTGAATTTAGTTTTGGGAAAGTTATGGGTAACCCACCCAATGTTTTTCAAATTTAATACATAACCCTCCTGAAATGTGTTAAAATATATTAAACTCTGTAGGTCTTGACATCCCAAAGGTAGGCTTGGAGTGAGTCATGCTACCCGACAAGCTACCAACTTTCTACTTTTGAATGATCTTGCTTCCCACGTGACCTAAAAGATGTGAAACTAACAAAATTTAATATTTTTCAAAATATAACCCAAACTTTAGGGGGATACGTGTGGAAAAACAAACTCCATGTATAAATATTAAAAATGAATTATGGGGGGTCATTTGTAATTTACCCTTTATTTGATACATGCTTCTAACATAGTAACATAATAAGTTCTTACTTTTTTGTCCTCTTTTTGCAGACTGAAAATGAAACGGAGGTTAAAAGCTTGATTGATGCTCTTGGACTTCAAGAAAAACAACAATATGTAAGATCTTTGTGTGCAGGAACATAGTATTAGAGAGACCATATGTTTCTCTTATTTATTTTCCCCTGATGACTAATCCTTTGAGCTGCTCGAGCTTTAGCTCTTCGAATTGAATTATAATATTGTGGATTTTTTTGTGTCATTTTGGAATTCTAGATTGGGGATTACATATTTGTTCTGCTTATAAGTTTGATATTTGGTTTGTTGTTACAGCCATTGTCACAGCATAAGCGCTATATTGTGAAAAATGGGATGCCACTTCTGGTATGTCTTGCTAGTAACTTATTTCATAAATCTGTTTTTATTTTTAATTTCGAATTAATTGGACTTTGGAAATGGGATTTCAAATGTTATAGCAATTTTTGTCTCACAATAAATATGAAATGTGATAACATATTGAAATTAGGTACCCGCAAATCCTGCTGCACTACTGAAGAGCAAACTGCTTTCTGCACAATCAAAGGTTTCTTTCTCACGTGTCTAAGGATCTTCCAGCTTTTTGACCTTTAGTAATTTTTGTCTTTTATAGTCATGAAATGCTTTCTATTTGATTAATGTGACTTAAACATGCTTACAGTCACATGCTCCTCAAACACTCCTTTGCAATGTATAACATTTTGTGTTCCCATTATAACTTTTTCCAAAGGTTTCCGATTAGGGATACGTTAGAATTCAAAGTATGAGTTTATTATTCCTTGACTGTACAACTTCCTAGGTTCATTGTTAGTATTCCTAGTCAATACAAGTTCCTAGACTTTGAATGTAATTATTGTAGCCTCAATATAAATAGATTGTGTATTATCTTGTTTTAGACACACAAGAAATATAGAAATTACATATCTTTACATGGTATCAGTAGTGGTTCATCCTAGGACTGCTCTCCTTTTTGCAACTGTGCCATAACCTCTTAGTTTTTTCCTTCAAAATCATGTGCGTGTACTATTCCAGCTGTGCGCATACTGTTCTAGTGCGACCCACCTCTAGAACCACCGCAGACCGCCGCACAATCTTCTAGCGAGCACGGTGACATTTTTTGTGCCGCCATACTCTGCCGCACACGCCTCCACGCACCGCCTCTTCATCCATGCATGAGACCCAAGCGCCTCCACCAGCACCGACCACCAGTTTTTCAATGCCGACCAAGGTCTTAAGGCACATTCCGAGGTCATTTTCAACTTTTGGTGATTTTTCAGCAACTTTTTATTATTCGCCTAACGTCGATCGTTGTGTCTGGCACCGGATCTGCTGCGGCCTCCTCTTCCGTTTTCAGTTTCACTACACTTCCTCGGATCTGTTGCTAAAAATTGGTAGGTGTTGCCAATTATCCAGGACGGGCAACTGCTGTTGAACTTTGGTTTCAAGAACAAGGTCGTAAGGACCATTTTTTCAAACAGTCCAAGGATATCAAAACCAAGGATTAAGACAATTGGAAACAGATTGATGCCTCTATATGCAACGTTCTTTGGTTTTCAATTGATGTGAAACTTCAATCTCAGTTTCGCACGTTTAAGACGCGTTATGATGTTTGGGCAAAGGCTAAGAAGACATATTCCAATGACGTAAATCGTTTATACACTGTAGTCTCTAATCTTATTTCCATGAAGAAACAAAAAATGGATAGGCAAAACTATATTGGTAAACTAGATAGTGTGATTGTTGTTTTTGATGCATTTATGCCTTTTACTGACAGTGCCAAAACACATGTTGAACAACGTGGAAAATTCTTTATGGTTATGGCCCTTGCAGGTCTTACACCGGACCTTGACTCAGTTCGCAATCAAATTTTCTCTATTGCTTATGTTCCCTCATATGAAACTGTTTGCGAACAACTGCTGGTCTGTCGTTCCCTTCAGCTCCTACTCCAGCCCCTGCTCCTCTGAATGTGCCAGTTGCACTCATCTCTAATTCTTATCAATGATGTGGTAGAGGAGGAGGATGTGGACATAATCACACTCAATCTCACAACGACTATTGCAACCGTTTTGGCCATGTTGAAGCACCATGTCGCACCAAAGCTAATCAACTGCAACCCTAAGTCGTCAATGTTGCTCAAATTGAGCCCTTGACACGAGTGATCAACTCACTGTTTCTACCACATAGTATAATGAGTATGTCAAGTTGAAGGCACAAATGCAAACCACCACACATGTTGCCTCATTTGCTCAGACCGGTAATCCTATTGCATTTGTTACACAATCTTCTTCACTTGGACCTTAGATACTTGACTCTAACGCCTCTAATCATATATCTGGTAACAAATTGCTTTTCTCATGTTTGACTTATATAGACACACTATGTGGTATTACTTTGGCTAATGGGTCATAAACCAAATGCCATGGTATTGGCCAAGCAAATCCCTTACCCACATTGTCTTTGGACTCTGTGATTTATGTCTTTGGTTGTCCATTTAACTTAATATCCATCAATAAACTCACTCGTACCCTACCTTACTCTGTTACATTTGCTAATGGTTCTATTCTTGTGCAGGATCATAGTATTGGTATGACGATTGGAGTAAGGCATGAGTCTCAAGGACTATATTACCTTTCAGCACCTACAACGCCTATTGCATATTCAGCTGTTGAGTCTCCACATATTGTTCATCAACGTTTGGGCCATCACAGCCTTCAAAAGTTGCATCTTATGATTCTGAGTTTGTCAAAAGTGTCTACCTTAGACTGCGAGTCGTGTTAGTTTGGGAAATATACTAGAGTTTCTTTCCCAACAGAGTCAATAAAAGAGTTGCGTCTCCTTTTGCTTTAGTTCATTCTGATATTTGAGGTCCTAGTCGTGTTGTTTCATGTTTGAGTTTTCAATATTTTGTTACTGTTATTGATGATTTTTTCCGATGCACTTGGATATTTTTAATGAAAAACCACTCAGATGTTTTCTCAATCTTTCAAACCTTTTGCTCATAAATAAGCACACAATTTGGTACTCAGATTAAAATATTGCAAAGCAATAACGCTCACGAATATTTGTCTACGCCTTTTCAATCTTTTTTGACTTCATAGGGTATCCTCCATCAGACTTCATGTGCTCATACTCCTCAACAAAATGGTGTCGCTGAGAGAAAGAACCGACACTTGGTTGAAACGGCTCGTACCATACTTCTTCACAATAATGTACCTCTTCATTTCTGGGGAGAGACAATTCTCACAGCTTGCTACTTAATCAACCGTATACATTCCTCTATACTTGAAAACAAGGTAGCACAATTATATGTTTTTTTCCTCAACAACATCTTTATAATCTACCACTTCGCATATTTGGGTTCACATGTTTTGTTCATGACCTTACTCTAGGGAATGATAAGCAGGTTGCAAAATCCCTTAAGTGTCTTTTTATCGGCTACTCTCGTCTTCAAAAAGGTTATCGGTGATATGCCCCAGATCTTCGACGGTACTTCATCTTTGCCGATGTCATTTTCTGAGACTCGCTCCTTCTTTCCTCCTACTGTAAAAGATTTCAACGATTCTGGTCAGTCACAATGTTTCTCTCCAGAGGTCATAATCTCCCCATTGCACCAACCCCTATCTCTATCCCCACCCCTTTCTCTATCCCAACCACCACCCTACTGCATGGACATGAGAGGTTTTGCCCCTATCGTTGACGTCACTGACTTTGAACCATATTGTAATATTTAATTGAGGTCTGGAAATAGCAGCAGAATCATATACATGGTGCAACAGACAACATCAACACCCAAGTTCCAAGACTCGGGAATCTGGAATGAGATTACTCAAGGAAGTTGATGAAAAACTTCAAATTCAAATTTTATTATTATCATGCTCTGTTGCTTATGCTTTTCATATTCTTTTTTAATTATGTTTGTGGTGTTGATTTCGTCTCCTAGATATTGCTACTCATTACTATTTATTTACCCTGCTGGTAAAAGATAGCTTGCACACTGACCTTTCTAAATTTGCAGATTCGCCTCATTTTTGAACCATTTATGTGGAAAAGAAGTGTCTCCTCTACTGTGTGTGATGAAAATTCTGAAGAAAGGTTCAATAAACCTCAACATTCGAACCTAGCTAGTTCTACAAAGCTGTGCTCTCTGTATAATTTATATTATATTTTACTATTGTGTAAAAGCGATAGCTTTAACATTCTTTCGGTTTTCTTTCTCACAGTGTTAGCAGATTCTTTGAACGTCATTTTGGGAAAGAGGTATATGTCCCATTACTTGCCATCACACATTTGACTTTTTTCTGCTTGTGACTATTATGTTGTATGCTTACAGTGCAAAGTACATACATTTTCCATCATTGTATTTGTTTAATTAGAGAAAGCGAGACATATATTTTATAGTGCATTTTATGTAGGTTCAAAGGCAATAAATACAAAATAAATATAGGTGATATTATTCATATTTTCATATGATAAAATATGATATGTCTATACAAAGATCATAATATATTTTTAACACTGCCTCTCAAGGTAGATCATATAAATCATATGGGTCGAGCTTGTCACAAAAACAACAGATTTGAGGACCTCTTAAGGATTCGGTGAATGCATTTGCCAGTTGATCATTATAGTTGAAAAAACTTGTGGTGATATCTCCTGATGCGATATTTTACTTGATGAAATGATAATCTATTTCAATAGGTTTGATCAAACATGATTCGAGGCAATATGCAATGTTATTTGATTATCACATATTAGTGTCATTTACATTGACTCAAAACTGAAGCTCTTTGACTAACTGTTTTGTTTCAAACAAATAAGTTCACAACTCACTAATGTCATGGCCATGTATTTGGCTTCTGCATTAGTTCTTGCAACTACAGTTTGGTTCTTGTTTTTTTAGGATATCAAGTTACCTTCATTAAGCACACAATGGGTGAGTCTGCCCAATTAACATTTGAGTGACCAACTATTTGAGTATGTCTATTGTCTCTATAAATGAGACCTTTTCCTTGCCAATAGTCCTGACAAGGGGAATTTAAGAGCCACCTACCACATTGTTTACAAAAGAAATGTCTGCACACATAGACTTTAAATTCTCAACCAACCTCTTGTATCATCCTGAATCAAACAATGACTCTCCCTTATTAGGTAGAAGTTTGATGTTCTGATCCGTAGAAGTGTGAATAGGTTTAACATTCAATAATCTTGTTTTTTCAAGAATATCCATTGCATATTTTCTTTGTGAAATCACTATTATATGCAATCCTTAGAATAAGTTGCTTTGATGCCCAATAAATAACAGAGCTTGTCATGGTCTTCAGTCTATGAAAGATGTTGCATTAACTAGGATATTCCATGTTGATCACTACCAATTGTATCCATATCATCAACATAAACAATAAGATAGATACACTATTTGGACGAATGGCGATAGAAAATAGAGTTGTCAGCCTCACGGCATTGTTGTCAAATAGAGGCTACAACAACGCTATAGGATAGTGAAATTTGATCAAATTGCTATTGTTTCCCAATATGTTGATAGCGACAGTGATAAGTAAAGTTGCAACAAAGTTCTGGTGTTCGTCCCCAGGTGGGGTCTTTGGTGGGAAAGACTCAAGACGGACAATCGTAGGAGGATCAAGGATTACTATAGGAAAGGGCGCATGAGACAAATGGATCAACTCAAAGTAAGGTACAAATTAAAAAAAGTTATCATCGGTTGATATACGGTAACGTTGAAGCGTCGAGGAAAATCAATGGTAGTCTTTTTGAGACTGATGATAACATTGAAAGAAGAACTTGAGAGATCAAGTTGAAAGTTTGTCAAAACCAATAGAGAGGTTGTGAACAAAACATGTAGATCTAAAGATACAAGGTAGAAGTGAATGAATATGGATGTGGGAGAAAAGGACTGAGTAAGGTACTTTGTATTTGTTATCAAGTACAGATGATGGCATGCAATTTATAATATAACAGACTTGAGTTTGAGTGGTTTCGATAAGGTGCTGATTTTTGCGTTTGACAATCCTATTTTGTTGAGGTGTACGAGCATAAGATGTTTGGTGAAGAATGCCCTTAGAAGCCATAAATATTTGAAATTGTTCGATAGATATTCACAAGCATTGTCATAAGGTAAATAGTGTATGGAAACGCCAAACCAAGTTTTAATTTCTTGATAAAAGTGCTCAAAGCTGAAGAAAAATTCAGACCTATTTTTCATAAAAAATAATCTTGTACAATGAGAAAAGTCACTGATAAAAGGAACAATATTTAGACCCAAGCATAGAATAGTATGAGAAGGACTCCAAATGTCAAAGTAAACTAAAGCAAAAAAGGAGGAGGCTCGTTTTTTGACTTGATTAGTGAACTGACTACGAGTGTGTTTTCTTAGTTGACACAGCTCGCAAAGGAAAATCAGATAACTTGGAGAGGCTCGACACTGACTTCTGGAATTTACCAGGTTGACCTAATTGAGCATGTATGTAAGAGGAAAATCTGTGGCAAAACAAACACGAGATAGGGTGGATAGTTGGTTAAGGCTATTAGACTCATATTCGACACCAAGTTCCAGTTTTGAACTCTGGTCCAGCAGAATAATGATGTCTTTAGTACAAGTAATCAAACAATCATTAGGACGAGTAAACTGATTAATCGAAAGTAAATTCAAGACACCCAGGATTATAAAGGACATAATTGACTGTTAGAGAAGGGAGTGGATGCACAATCCTAATTCCTTGGGATTGAGTTTGAGCACCATTAGCTGAAGTTACTTTAGGTAAATAACCAGACATAGGAAGAGAGAAGAGAAGAGCCTTTTTACTAGAGATATGGTCAAATGGACCTGAATCAAGAACACAATGACCAAGGGACGTAAATTGCCATATGCATGCAAATGAGTATCACGCGCTAGTGATGATCGCTGCATGCAGAAGCTTTGAGACGCACATGGGAGCGTGTGAGTGGAAAAATTGAGGTGGGTTTCTGAGTTTTGGCTGATCTGGACTGCTATTTTGATGGTGTGGTGCTCGGCTGGAAACAGGGGCTGCTGACAGCGGCTGAGCAAAGAACCAAAAAAGTGTAGAAGTGTTGGATTGAGATCATAGTGAAGAAAAAAGGACAAACCAGAGTTGGAACACGGTTTGTGGGAAAAAAATTATCACTCAAAGATAGTGGGTTCACTAAGCACAATCTAGATACCATGTTCAATGAGAGAAAACAGAAGCATAATATTATTTATTTAGGCAATAAATACAAAATAATACGAGAGATTATTCCTATTTACATGATAAAGACGGCATGAAATGCCTATAAAATAAATACAAAGATCATAATATATTTTTTTATAGTATTTATTATTTTGATAAAAGTATTTAATACTTCTTTCTGATATTAAAATTATTTGAAGGTTGTGGACTATCTCATTGATCCTTTTGTTGGCGGTACAAGTGCAGCAGATCCTGAATCTCTTTCTGTGAGTTAATTCTCAAAATTTAATGTTTCTACTATATTTGGTATTAAATTAGATGTATCAATTTGAAATATAAATTTTAGTTGTATTAAGATTGAAAATTCATAGAAGATGTTAATCTCAATCTAATGAACATGGTAAATTGACCATACAGGTTAGAGGAAAAGAATTTTAGAACTGACTGACTTTACACTGCTATACTGCTTTGTCCTTATAATTCTTGGAATGTAATTAATTATTATGCAAGGCTTGTATTCTTTGCGATACTCTAGTATTAACTTAAAATATTAGTACAAATAAGATATTAGGTTTGTGTTTTGTAATTGTACCATGACAGTACAATAACATCATAATATTATTCAGTGTCCTCTTTGCCCCCTCGTCCTTTCATTTATTCCAATGATCTTTCATCTTTAAAGTCAGTTCCTTTGTCCCTAAACTTGATTTAGGATAGAGCTGTTTTTACTGCCTCTCTGGTTTTCTGCTTGTGACTGCTTCAAGTGAGTTGCTATCTCAAAACTTTAGTGGTTGGGGAACCTTGCCACATTCTTATTTTTTGACTTGGATTATTTCTTATTCTCCTCTTTGTGATTCACCTGGTAATGTTTTCTTCATTCACTGTGGAAAGAGGAAATCTATGCAATAGGAAGATAGGAATATCCTTCTCTATTACAGAAAACTGGTAACGTCTACCAGAGAAATTACAGACATAAATGAAATAGATCAGTTAGTAGGCTAAAAAATACTTCTAGTTGCCCTAACTTTTTTCTTTTTGGCTTTAATTACCTTTCATATATTTCATACAGATGCGCCATTCTTTCCCAGAGCTATGGAATTTGGAGAAAAGGTATACCTTGCAACTTTCTTATAGTACTCTAAAATTAATTTAGCTGATGGACTTCCATTTTTAGTCTTATTTTTCTTTGGTTGATATTTTCACTTGATATCTGTAAAAAATAACTTTTGCTCATGGAGCTCCCTATACATTTTAGCATTCTGCATAGTTTATTCTTATGCAGCCAAGCAATTAAAATTGGAGTATAGCAGTTGTAGGGGGAGTCTGTTAGGTATCAGAAATTGATAGGTAAGCTGAACCGATATGAATATGAAAATTCTCTTAATAAAGGGAGGAAGAAACCTCTGTTACAAGCTTAAAGAAGAAATTGGAAAATAAAAGAAGAATAGCCTTTGTTCTGAGAACTAATCAACTCCTATTCTCAACCAATATCCCAAATTCCGCACTTGCTAATACTCTGATAGAGACCTGAGTGAGGGTTGATAAGGAAACCATTATGGTAAGGATATATGGTAAATAAAGAAGAGGGAGGCTAATTAGTTGGCAGGTTTGTTATGCCTTAGTAGTATAAATAGTGAGGTGAGTGAATTGTGATGGGGATGGAAGCATATTAGAGGGAACCATCATGGTTAGGAAGAGAGAGTTTTCTCCTTCTCTGAGGAGCTTGGCTCCGGGGTTGATTTGGATTCTTCCATTCTATCATTTTTTCTTTCTTCATCAATTAAAAACATTCTATTTCCATTGTTTGATCTACTTCCTTACTTAAATTCTCCTTCTGAATTCCCGGGTTCCATCATACTCAGATGCCACTACACTGATCTCTCCTCTTATATAGAAAATGGTTCCATATCTCTCCCACACTCTCTAATTGCCACATGTACTTTCTGTTATTCCCTCTGATAGGACACTGAGGCCCAGTAGGTTAAATGATCTAGTACTTGTTTTCAGAAATAATATACTCTTTTCTTCCATTAAAATTTTGGTTTCTATCCCTCCTCTCTCTTTTCTCGACTGAATTTATTCTCCTCCCTCTCTTCTCAACCGAATAGGTTCACCCTCATCATTGGGTTTATAGAGCCTTTTTCTCTTCCACCCATGAGTTATGGGCCTATTAGAGTGTCCCTAGAAATGTAAGATATCATTTTTTTTTTTATAGTTTCTTGTTTGCTATATGGTGGATCCTCTATGTTTCAGGTTTGGCTCCATTATAGGTGGGGCTTTACAATCCAACTTATTTGGCAAAAGGGACAAAACAGGAGAAACTAAAGATGCAACGAGAAAAAGCAAGCACCAGCGTGGTTCATTTTCTTTTCAGGGCGGGATGCAGGTATTGAATCATTGTGAAAATATTTTTCTTCGAGGAAAACCCTGTCCTGTGCTTGATTAGAGCTACCAACCATTTGAATATTTTATTCATCTTATTAATTCATATCTTTAATCTCGTTTGCTTAACTGTATCCAGCACAGACATTGACTGATACATTGTGCAAAGAGCTTGGCAAAGATGACCTTAAATTAAATGCAAAAGTTTTGACACTAGCTTACAGTCATGATGGAAGTTCTCTGTCGGAAAATTGGTCTATTACTTGTGCTTCTAACCTAACAACACAAGATGTTGATGCAGTAATTATGGCGGTTAGTATGGTCTCACTTCTTTTTCTATTTTGTTGATATAACAAACAAGTGAACAGAAGTCAGGGAAAGACCTGGCTTGTATGTGTGCTCATGCAGGTGTGATGCAAAGTATGAATTTGTGATCAAAAGGCCAAAAAAAAAAAATATGTGCATTGTCGTTACAATTGCGCTTTTTCTTTTGACAGTTTCAAAAACAAAACAATAGCATACTCTCTTACGGCTTCTTGTTAGATATTCAAAAAATAGTTGGATCAAAATTCAAATAGGAAGTGAATTTTTTTCTCAAGGCTGGGTTGCTATGAGGCATGTAAAAGGGGATAATTTGTTTTGTGGGATCCTTCAAGTTACTGTATACTAATGCTAATGTGACTTATTACCTGATATTGCTTTATATTTGAACAGATCTTTTGACGGTTGTGTGCTAGTCGTGCAGATCAATGCTAATGTGACTACACACATCTCAAAATAAAGCTTATTTTTTAACAACTCCTTAATATAGCATAAATAGTTTTAAATTGAGAAATAATTATGACAAAAGTCATAGTGATTTAAAAATAGAAAAAGTACACTTGGACAAGTAACTTTTAAATACGTAAATATTAGAAGACCAACAAGAAATTGTGAAAAAATGTAATTATAGAGAAACAACAAATTCATGATGAGGCATTACATTTGCCCCTCACAACAAGAGCCAATTTGACCTAATTGACATATAATTTTGTCAAACACTTGCTCTATCATTTTTTAGCTAAATATAACAAAACAAAAATAATATTGGGTTAAGTTTATGTCCCCCAATTGTTTTTCTTTTTAATATGCATAGGCTTCCAACAGCTCCACTGAATTTTATGCAGCATTACTTAAGCAAGAAAAGAAAATCAAAGATTGCATGATTCTACTACATTTTTTTCTTTCAGGAAGCACGTTATGAGCCTTTTGTTGACTTGTTTTCTGAATTCTTATTTTGAAACAGAGACATTCTCGTCTCACAATGTTTTATTGCTTCTGCTGTAACTTTTGATTTTTATTTTTTTATTTTTATTTTTTTATAATAATACAGGCTCCTCTAGGTAATGTCAAAGACATCCAGATCACAAAAAGAGGAACCCCCTTCACGCTTAATTTTTTTCCTGAGGTATACCAAGATTTTAATTGTTGTACTTCAAATGTTATTTGATTAAATTTACATGACATCTCATGCTCTTCTCACACCATTACTGCTTGGTAAGGATCATTAAGAAAAAGCCATAGCCTTGTAAAATCTGTGTGAATTGAATGGTTGAGTTTGAGCAATATTTATCATTAAGGATCATAACAAAACATGATCGAGTTCTTGTTAAATTCTTGTTTTAACAACACATCAACCCCTATTGCAGGTGACCTATTTGCCACTCTCAGTCTTAATTACTACCTTTAAAAAGGAGAATGTAAAGAGACCTCTAGAAGGATTTGGAGTTCTTGTTCCTTCAAAAGAGGAACAAAATGGTTTTAAAACCCTTGGTAATCCTTCCAAAAATCAATGACTCAAGAAAACTAAAATAGGTCAAACTATTTTCTGGCACAACTGCTGACTTATTTTGCACAACAGGTACACTTTTTTCCTCTATGATGTTTCCAGATCGGGCTCCCAGTGACTTGCATCTCTATACTACCTTCATAGGGGGAACTCGAAACAGGGAACTCGCTCAAGCTTCAACGTAACTTATACTGTTATATTCTGATTGTATCTTGTAATCATATACTTTACACAACCATATATGTATCTACTGCATTCCCTATGCTTGTCAATTGTCACTTTCATCCGACTAATTTTTATCTAAAAAATCAAACGAATAGTTTAGATAAATTATACCGAAGTTAATTAAATAGGAGTGGCAATAGACACGTTGAAGTGACAACAGATATTTCCAAAAACCGTATATGCTGTCACTCTCTTGTTGACTTTTCTTTAGCACCTTTTCTTTACTAAGTTGATCATTTACTTATTTTATTGTAGTGACGAGCTCAAGAAAATTGTCACTACTGACCTGAGAAAGTTGTTGGGAGCAGAAGGGGAGCCCACATTTGTCAAGTATGTCATCAATTTATTTTGGAAACAGATCTTCTCATGATATTTTCTGTCATGTTTCGAACGTCCACCCTTAACCAACCTCTCTCTAATTTATTCAAATTCCTAAACCTTCAACTTCTTAATATTAAAAGCGTCAAAATCTCCACGTTATTTGCAATACTTTCTCTACTTTTATATTCTAATAATACTCAATTGCAGCCATTTCTACTGGAGTAAAGGCTTTCCTTTGTATGGTCATAACTATGGATTAGTTCTTGAAGCAATTGACAAGATGGAAAAAGGTCTTCCCGGATTTTTCTATGCAGGTATGCTCTTATGACAATGCTTCAAATACAAATAGCTGTGATCGGCACATAAAGAGGAGTGCTAGCAATTCGCTCTATTTTCTATGCTCTTTATTGTTGGCTGAAATTCATATGGGTCCTTCTATATTTTAAAACACATCCTCCAATATAGAAATACGATATACATAAATTAGTGGACTTATATGAATTTCAGCCAATAATTGTGTTGAAGAGTGTCAAACTGTGTGTTCCTAACATTTTTAGGCAGGTAAGTCATGTTACCTGTTACCACAATAAGCTAATCGGAAACTATAACGCAACCTATTCTTTAAGTCAAACTTTGCTTGCATTCACAACTCACAAGTGTACCAGTGGCTCCGTCTAAGTCAACATGATACTGTGTAAGTGCATGGAGCCACTTGAGGTCAGATGAGGGCATGAGGCCACTGGTGCATAGTTATGAATGCTAAAGTTTCAGTGAAGACCTCTTTTATCTGATTCTTCTGGTTAGAATATTTCACAGAATGTGATGTGAGCATATAAACAACAAAACATTAAATTCTAAATATTTCTGCTACTAATGAATGATGAATTTGGCAGGTAACCACAGAGGTGGACTCTCAGTTGGCAGAGCAATAGCCTCGGGTTCCAAAGCAGCTGATATTGTAATTTCCTACCTCAACAACGCTTCAGACAATACAGTGGCTGATAAATGATCATCTAGATGTAGGAACTGCATATTTTCCATTTACCAGAGTTCTTTATTTCAGCATCTGTAACCAATAATAATTATTATTCTTGAATAATGCAAAGTCCCCAACTCGATTTTGAACAGGGAAAAGGAAGTTCGTTAAATACAGTCGTCGATGGCAGAATAAGTTTATTTCAAAATGCAAACATCAGATAATCATGGACATATTCTCATGATAAAAAATGCAGTTATAAATGCTGTTTCGGAAGGTTGTCTTGATTGGCTACTATTTTCTTTGTGAAAATTTAATACATTCCCTCCCCCAAATAGAACTGCATTAAAGAACGAGGTGTATATTAATTTTGTTAAAAGAACACTTATGAATCAAGTCTTTAATGATATTCTTATATGTAATCCTACTTGGCTTTATTTTCTTTCCAATCGGAATATGTTTACAAATGATCTAGCTGTATGTTGTATGTCAAACTCTCTAAATGCTCTTTTGGCCTCTTGGAAGTTGATTATTTGGGCCATACAGTCTCAGATACTGGTTTAACCAAGGACAAACCAAAACAATCATGGAAAATGCTCTTCCGGTCCCCTAAAATTCTCAAGGTTTTATTGGATTTCAAAATCCGGCAATCGAATAGCAAAAATATAAGATTAATAGTGTCATTGAAAACTCCGTTTTGGTAAAAAAAAATTATTTTTTTATTGTTTTTTTATTTGTTCTTTTTTATATTTTGAATAAACATTTGTGGTGGATAAACAACCAATTACAATCAAAACACAAGCGACCATGGATGATGTCGCTAAGGAAAACATGAATCCAAGCAAAGAGTCACATCTATGATGGAGAGCCAGTTGATACAGTGTTAATATTTTTAATTACTTCCCTTGATCAGATTTCATTTTTATTAGCCAAAAATTACACTATAACTCCTTTATTTTATTTAACTGTAATACTTGGATCTTTTATTTTTTTTCATAGGAATCATTTATCTTTTCAATTTTTGTACTTTTCAATTAATCTTATACCCCTCATTTAAAAAATTTATATTTAAAAAATTTATATTTAAAATATTCTAACATATTCTTAATAAAACTGTAAAAATTAAAAAGTTTTCTCATACCCCCATTTTTTAGAAAAGTGGTTACTGTTAAATTTTTTTTTATCAGAAATTTCAGGATGAATGAAATTTTCAATAGTTATAAATAAATATCGGAAATTTCAAAATCTCGATATTGATTTATAACTACAGAAAATTTGAAATTTCTGATATACCAAGATGCAACCATGTATTAGTTTTACAAAAAAAATTTCTTCTCATTTTTACAATTACAAAATTGTTTATTTAGTAAAACAAAATATTATTAATAAATTATTTAATAAAATAAATTAATAATAATAATATAGTAAAATAAATTATATTATTAAAATTTTATACTTTTTAAAATATTTTTATTATTATTTTTTAATTACATTAACAATATTTTATTATTATTATTATTTAATTTTTTTTTGTTTATTAGAGCGGAATAAAAATAAGAGGGAATTGTTAAGAAAATAAATTGTTGTTTTATAAAATATTCGCAATAAAAATAGCAAATAGTTGTTAAAAACTATATTGTTATTTTATCGATAAAATA
>JBBPBS010000235.1:376690-389691 GCA_037974835.1 Cicer judaicum | reverse complement strand
ATTTATGTTTATTGTATTTCAATTTATTTAATAACTTTAATAGCTAACTTGAATTAATAAAATTTATTTTATTATTGAAATCAATGTAATTAATTATTTTTTTTAGATTTTATTTTTTAATTTTAAAGGAGGAGATGACTTTGAAGAGAGAAAAGTAGAGAAAAAAATAGATAACATTTTTATATTTTTTAAATAGTGTTTTTGTAAATTAATATATTTTTAATATCAAAAGTATTATAATTGAATTTGAAGAATTTCTCAAAGACTTCGAAATCTTTAAAATTCTCCTCAATGTAACCTTCAAGTTTCTCAAATTAAAATAATTTATTATTAAGAAGAAAAAAAACCTCTATAATACTCATCCTCCAAAACTGTTAATTCTTTTCACTTCATCATTTATTTTCTCTTATCCTCTTCTAAACTCTCAAGTCTCAAGCACACCCTAAAAAATGTGTGCAATATAAATATCCGAGAGATTAAATAATGGATAAAAAATTAAAAGACATTCTATATTTAATGAGAGAGTACTCTCCATCCAATATATTGTTAATTGCTTAGTGTCCAATGCTCCTGTTTTCTCAACCACCGTCACTTCACATTTCCTTATTGTTCATTCTTGAACCAGTAATTTAATTTCATTTAATTCACAGACTGTACCACCATAAATTCTCTCTTTCTTATGTAACCTTCCTAGTAGTTTCTCATTCTTTGTTTTTTAATTTTTTTTGTTACTCTCTCTCTCTCTCGTCTTCTTTGCTCTCTGATTTTTGCTCAATGAGCCTTCCAACTTTCTATCTCTTTTCTTGAATAAAAAATATTTCTTTCTTAAATATAAACTCCATGAACCAAATGATGCATAAATGAAACCTCTTGTGTTCAATACAAATTTTCTTCAAAAGAGAGTTTCCTTCTTGAAAAATATTCATATTTAAAGGTTTCATTTTTTTAGTCTTTTGAAATTTGAAGGATTTTAATGCTCAAATTTTGTTCAATGAGATATTTTAATCTCAAATTTATGGTTATTTCCTTCTTCTTGTTTATCCATAGTACTCATGAGCTACAATTAGCTCAAACTCAAGTCTTGTTACAGTTAAGGAAGTATCTAGAGTACCCTGCCTCTTTACAAATCTTGGAAAATTACAATTTTGACCTTTGTACCCTTACTCCATCTCAACATTTCACTATTAAATGTGAGGGCAATTCAGTAACTGAGCTTAAAATTATGGGTGACAACAACAAAAAGCCTATTATGAAGGTTGAGAATTTCAATGGATTTCCAATTCCAAATCAAACACTTTCCATGAGTTTCTCAATTGAATCATTTGTCACAACATTGACAAGGTTAACAAACTTAAAAGTCCTTTCTTTGGTTTCTTTGGGAATGTGGGGTCCACTTCCTCAAAAGATTCATAGGCTTTCTTTTCTTGAAGTTTTGGATTTGAGTTCAAATTTCTTATTTGGTTCAATTCCACCAAAGTTAGCTACATTGGTGAATCTTCAAATATTAACACTTGATGGAAATTATTTTAACACCACAATGCCTAATTGGTTTGATTCATTGTCTAATTTAAATATCTTAAGTATAAAAAATAATCACTTAAAGGGTTCATTCCCTTCATCACTATGCAAAATTAAAACCCTTGTTGAAATTTCATTGTCACACAATGAACTTTTTGGTGGATTGCCTAATCTTACAACACTTTATGGTTTACATGTATTGGATTTAAGAGAAAATAGTTTTGATTCTATGCTACCATTGATGCCAAAATCATTAGTCACAATATTGCTAAGTAAAAATTCATTCTCAGGTGAGATTCCTAGTGAGTTTGGTGAATTGAACCAGCTTCAAAATCTTGATCTTTCATCAAATAGTCTTAATGGGGTGCCACCATTTTCTTTGTTTTCTTTGAATTACATTAGTTATTTGAATTTAGAAAACAATGTTCTAAGTGGTTCTCTTCCATATAAACTAAAATGTGGAACCAAACTTGGGTTTGTTGATATTTCTAATAACATGATAAGTGGTTTAGTTCCTTCTTGTTTGGAAAGTAGTTTTGATAGAAGAGTTGTCAGATTTGGTGAAAACTGTTTGTCTAATGATTCTCAAACTCAGAAGCATGGTTCTTATTGTGAAGAATTTAGTTCAGGAAGGAAGAGATTTTGGAATTGGGAAATTGATGCAGCTTTTGGGATCATTGCTGTGTTTGTTCTTTTAGTGTTGGGTTTTGGAGTTTTGTTTTATAGAAAGAATCATTCAACAGAGACATATAGGCATGAGATGTTGCCAAAGATTGTTCAAGATGATAACAACTCAACAACAGGAGTTTCCTCTGAACTTCTTGCTAGTGCTAGTTAGTACATAGGTTATACAATGATGTTCTGCTGTTTTGATTATTTTTTAGTGTAAAAGTAGTTTACACTGACACTTACAGTATATGTCCCCTTTTCTCGTTAAACTATTTTACACCAACAATATCTCTATCAAACTCTTATCGAAAGAGAAAAGGAGGCATGTACTCTCAATATAAACTTACATCCAATGAGAATTCAACATTTTCCAGTGCAGTAACAAAGTTGGATAATGTTGCACTCAATGAGAGCTTATAATATTGCCACATAAGCCAATTTTGTAACTGCAATTTAAAAATAACTTCAAAATGTTGAATTTTCATTAGACATTAGTGTAAAACTAGTTTAAAATAACAGTGAAAATGTCCTATTTTATCTTTAGATTACTGAAGCTGAGTCTCTAGATATTAATTGATCTTGTAAAATAGTAATGTGTTGTTTTATACTTATTTCAGGATTCATTTCTCAAACAATGAAGATCGGAAAACAAGCTACTCCTATTTGTAGACACTTTTCGATTGAAGAGTTGAAGGAAATCACAAGAAACTTTGATTTGTCAACTTATATTGGTGAAGGAACCATAGGAAAGGTAACCTTCAACTAATCAAATTATTCTTTGATAGATATTGGATAGTTTTTCTTTACAAGTAATTGTTCTTCATTATAAATGGTGTTTTCTTTAGGTTTATTCACTTTTTATTTGAATACATTTGTGTTACTGGAAGTATATTACAGAACTAGGAAATCTACCCTGCCAATACTGCATCATTTACCTACACAAACAAAGGGAAATGTATTCGCCGATAAGTGGGTAGATGCTCGAGTGTGAGGGGCAACCCCCCGCGGTACCGTTCATGGATAAACTTGTAAACTGGATGGTAGTATTTAAACAAAGCTTTATTCTTTGTAACACAATTCATTTCATAATAGAAAACTGCAGTAGCTACTTTGCAATCGGAAACATAAGCACAAATGACCGAGCTCCGTGATCAATCTTTAGGACAAGCAAGATTTGCTATTCTGGCATTATCCATATTAGATCTAAGTATACACAACATTTTTGTTTTATTAATTTTGATAAATATGTTTCTCGTTTATAATGATCTCTCATTTCTAAAAATTGTCAACTTATCCTTGTAACTAACTAACTACCTCCGTCATTCTGTAACGAGGGGCCAAAAGTTAGCTATAGAGACAGAAGTTGACACATTTTGAGAAATAAGGGACTAAAATGAAACGCAAAACTTGCCGTATTTTGGGAAAAGAAAAAACATACTGATCTTTTGAGTCTTTTGCTTCATTTCAGTTGTACAAAGCTAAACTAGAGAATGGATCTTATGTGATGATAAGATCTTTGGCTCTGAAAAAGAAGTTCTCAATACAAAATCTCAAAGCTGGGTTGGATTTACTCTCAAAGCTTCACCATCCAAATTTGGTTAGTCTCTTGGGTCATTGTATTGATGGTAGTGCAAAAGATGGTACAAGTATCCACAAACTTCATCTTGTATACGAGTATGTGCAAAATGGAAATTATCGTATGCATCTGTCAGGTTAGTATCACAATATATTTTTTATGTATAGGAAAACTACTGGAAAACTGACATTTTCATACGAAAATTTAAAACGAAATACATTGTCTCAAATTAGATTATATTTTCAGACAAGTTTGAGCAAATTTGAAATCTGAGACATCTTATAAATTATTCTGAGAAATCAGTGTTGTCTTCTAGTCTAGTGCATTGTGTGGATAAATTTTCCTTGTGATTTATTGTTCTACATTAAGACCTAACAAATTGAATTCAAGTATGCTTTTGAGAAATAATAATACATAGTTAGGTTTGATGAAACAAGAAGCCATTAAGTAGTAAAAAAAAGAAGCAAATATGGTAAACTATTTTCATATAAGTTGTATGCTATTCTGATAAACAAACTTATGATATGATATAAGCTATTTTCTTAAGCTCTCCCAAACACTTATACAAAAACTTATGTTATAAAATAAGCACAAAGAAGTTATAATAAGTTATTTCATACACACCTATAACTCTTATTTTTTGTTGTTAAGCTTCACTTGGATATCAGTATATATTGATGAATAGCTTCTTTTGTTATTATTATCATTATGATATGTTGTATTATAACCTCTAATTTTATTACCAATTTGTATCATAGTAGTGGTCTATATTAAATGTTCCAACAAACTAATCTTGCTCAATTCAAACATGCAGAATTTTCACAAGATAAGGCACTAAAATGGTCTGATAGATTGGCAATTTTAATTGGAGTTGCCAAGGCTGTGCATTTTTTACATACCGGAATTAAACCAGTTTGTTTTAGAAATCGGTTAAAGACGAACAATGTTTTACTTGACGAACATCGCATTCCAAAACTAAGTGACTATGGTATGTCTGTGATTACCGAAGAGATCGAAAACATTGAGGTATTCTTGCTCACTTATTGTATTCAACTCCTTATCAGTATTGATTAGGGGTGCAGGGGCAAAGGACCCGCCGCACCATTCAGGGGTAATGTTGTAATCTAGACTGTAGTATTTAAATATAAGTTGTACACTGTAAACCTAATCTTGAATGATAATAGAAAAGTATTGTTTCCACTCTGCATTCGAAAATACGTAAGAATAATTGGCCAAATTCTGTGGTCAAATATAGTGTGTTCTTTGTTTTGCATTTTCGTATCTTTATTATTTTGAACCAAAGTTGATGTTCTAACAATTTTTTTCAATTTGTTGTACAGGCAAACGGAGAGGATCCAAAATCTTGGTATGTTTTCTAATTGGTAGCTAGTTTTTACTTTGATGCAATAACTTGCAAGAGGAGTCTCTTAACAATCTTGGAATCTTATGGTAAAAAATTCAATACTAACGTTATACTACCTAGTTATCACACAATCATACTGTTAAAACAATATTTGGATCTGCAACAAGAGTTAACCAACAAAACAGAAAACTAACAATTGCAAAATCAGAAATTAAAACAGAGAATGTTCTTGGTTTCAATAGAAAACGGAGAACGTTCTGACCAAATTTACATGTTCAGTCTGTTGGAAAACCAAATTTACATGTTCAGTTTGTTGGAAAACCCTATAACGTTGTGCTCAACAATCCATGCCAATTACATGATGAATAATCAAAGGCGGAAGCGTACCTGTGGGAATTGCCATTGATGAAATTATGGGATGATGATGATAGAGCCAATGGGTTGGGTGATCTTCCTCAGCAAAACACTCTTAGGACCTTGCTCTCTTGATGGGGATAGAGAGAACCAGAGAATTTTCTCTTTTAGGGTTTGTGAAACTGAATAGTCTTGTTGTGTTTGCCTTGGGGACCACTACCCCTATATATAACTATTATTAGGTTATATCCCAAATTGCAGTATTACTAATTCAGCCCCTCATTAAATTAGAAACCGCCTAGTATCTACACTATTAATTTTCATAGTTATTATGCTTTTTAGCCATAAACTATTATATATTATTTGACCCCTAGTTTATTGGCTAATTATATAATGACCCTAACACACTTTATTAATTAATTACATATGTGACCCATAAATCTTACAATCTCCCACTGGTCACACATGTATCCTTAGGAGTGTGTTAGACTTTATGACGTCAAAAAATGTCATTATAATTACCTTGAGCCTAATCCAAATTGTCCCGTCCATTAATCCTATCAGCATATGGAATCAAAGAGGTTTTCGTCATAATAAGCATAACTAAACCCATCAATGACCACCCGCACTGAAACAACTAAATGACATAGACCCATTATGAAAAGTGTATCATGAAAATTACATGAAGTTGGTCAATGCATGTCAATTTTCAATTGGTCCTACTTTACCGAATGAGATCATACCATAACTCAAATGTACAAAGTAACCAAAACTGAATATTTTAAACTTTATTTCTGATCAGAAAATCCAAATACAATGTATTTGTATTTTACAATTAAACATAGAACATAAATTACATAATGGACGAAACTCCCACTAAAATCAAGATCCCTCAAACTGTAGCACACCCATGTGAGCAGTATGCTCATGAAAGACCTTGGGTGGTAGACCTTTAGTGAGCGGATCCGCAATCATGGAGTTTGTCCCTAAGTGTTCTATGGATATCTGTCCACTTTGTACCTTCTCTTTAACAACTAGGAACTTAATGTCAATGTGTTTTGACTTGGTTGAGCTCCTATTATTGTTAGAATACAGGACTGCTGATCTATTGTCACAATACAACTTGAGTGATCTTTCAATCCCTTCAACTATTTGCAGCCTTGTGACAAAATTTCTCAGCCAAATGCCCTGGTCAGATGCCTCATGAATTGCTACGAATTCTGCTGCTATGGTTGATGAAGCAGTAAGACCTTGCTTGGCACTACGCCAAGAAACTGCTCCACCAGCTAACAGAAAGACATAGCCTGAAGTTGATCTTAAGCTGTCTTGGCATCCAGCAAAATCCGAGTCAGAGTACCCAGTGATCTCTAACTGGTCTGACCTCCTATATGTGAACATGTAGTTTCTTGTTCTCTTCAAATATCTCATGACCCTCTTGGCTGCTTTCCAATGGTCAAGACCTAGATTGCTTAAATATCTGCCTAAAATCCCTACTATGAACGCTATGTCTAGACGCGTACATACTTGGGCATACATAAGACTCCCTACAGCTGAAGCATAAGGGATCTTTTGCATTTCTTGAATTTCCAAACTTCCCTTAGGGCACTGTTTGAGACTAAACTTGTCTCCCTTAGCAACTGGGGTGTCCCCTGGTTTGCAATCTTGTAACCCAAACCTTTTGAGAACCTTATCGATATAGCTCTTTTGTGACAATCCAAGAATACCTCGAGATTTTTCTCGGTGTATCTGAATTCCTAATACAAAAGAGGCGTCACCAAGATCTTTCATCTCAAAATGCTTTAATAGAAATTTCTTAGTTTCGTGCAACATGCCTATATCGTTAGTGGCAAGCAGTATGTCATCAACATACAAGACCAGGAAAATATGTCTGCTCCCACTGAACTTATGATACACACAATCATCAACTGTATTCATATCAAAACCAAATGAGAGAATTACTTGATGAAATTTATGGTACCATTGACGAGAAGCATGTTTTAGCCCATAAATGGATTTTCTTAGTTTGCACATCATATTCTTTGGGTCTCCCAACACAAAGTTTTCTGGCTGCACCATATAGATCGTCTCATCAATGTTCTAACAATTTTTTTCAATTTGTTGTACAGGCAAACGGAGAGGATCCAAAATCTTGGTATGTTTTCTAATTGGTAGCTAGTTTTTACTTTGATGCAATAACTTGCAAGAGGAGTCTCTTAACAATCTTGGAATCTTATGGTAAAAAATTCAATACTAACGTTATACTACCTAGTTATCACACAATCATACTGTTAAAACAATATTTGGATCTGCAACAAGAGTTAACCAACAAAACAGAAAACTAACAATTGCAAAATCAGAAATTAAAACAGAGAATGTTCTTGGTTTCAATAGAAAACGGAGAACGTTCTGACCAAATTTACATGTTCAGTCTGTTGGAAAACCAAATTTACATGTTCAGTTTGTTGGAAAACCCTATAACGTTGTGCTCAACAATCCATGTCAATTACATGATGAATAATCAAAGGCGGAAGCGTACCTGTGGGAATTGCCATTGATGAAATTATGGGATGATGATGATAGAGCCAATGGGTTGGGTGATCTTCCTCAGCAAAACACTCTTAGGACCTTGCTCTCTTGATGGGGATAGAGAGAACCAGAGAATTTTCTCTTTTAGGGTTTGTGAAACTGAATAGTCTTGTTGTGTTTGCCTTGGGGACCACTACCCCTATATATAACTATTATTAGGTTATATCCCAAATTGCAGTATTACTAATTCAGCCCCTCATTAAATTAGAAACCGCCTAGTATCTACACTATTAATTTTCATAGTTATTATGCTTTTTAGCCATAAACTATTATATATTATTTGACCCCTAGTTTATTGGCTAATTATATAATGACCCTAACACACTTTATTAATTAATTACATATGTGACCCATAAATCTTACAATCTCCCACTGGTCACACATGTATCCTTAGGAGTGTGTTAGACTTTATGACGTCAAAAAATGTCATTATAATTACCTTGAGCCTAATCCAAATTGTCCCGTCCATTAATCCTATCAGCATATGGAATCAAAGAGGTTTTCGTCATAATAAGCATAACTAAACCCATCAATGACCACCCGCACTGAAACAACTAAATGACATAGACCCATTATGAAAAGTGTATCATGAAAATTACATGAAGTTGGTCAATGCATGTCAATTTTCAATTGGTCCTACTTTACCGAATGAGATCATACCATAACTCAAATGTACAAAGTAACCAAAACTGAATATTTTAAACTTTATTTCTGATCAGAAAATCCAAATACAATGTATTTGTATTTTACAATTAAACATAGAACATAAATTACATAATGGACGAAACTCCCACTAAAATCAAGATCCCTCAAACTGTAGCACACCCATGTGAGCAGTATGCTCATGAAAGACCTTGGGTGGTAGACCTTTAGTGAGCGGATCCGCAATCATGGAGTTTGTCCCTAAGTGTTCTATGGATATCTGTCCACTTTGTACCTTCTCTTTAACAACTAGGAACTTAATGTCAATGTGTTTTGACTTGGTTGAGCTCCTATTATTGTTAGAATACAGGACTGCTGATCTATTGTCACAATACAACTTGAGTGATCTTTCAATCCCTTCAACTATTTGCAGCCTTGTGACAAAATTTCTCAGCCAAATGCCCTGGTCAGATGCCTCATGAATTGCTACGAATTCTGCTGCTATGGTTGATGAAGCAGTAAGACCTTGCTTGGCACTACGCCAAGAAACTGCTCCACCAGCTAACAGAAAGACATAGCCTGAAGTTGATCTTAAGCTGTCTTGGCATCCAGCAAAATCCGAGTCAGAGTACCCAGTGATCTCTAACTGGTCTGACCTCCTATATGTGAACATGTAGTTTCTTGTTCTCTTCAAATATCTCATGACCCTCTTGGCTGCTTTCCAATGGTCAAGACCTAGATTGCTTAAATATCTGCCTAAAATCCCTACTATGAACGCTATGTCTAGACGCGTACATACTTGGGCATACATAAGACTCCCTACAGCTGAAGCATAAGGGATCTTTTGCATTTCTTGAATTTCCAAACTTCCCTTAGGGCACTGTTTGAGACTAAACTTGTCTCCCTTAGCAACTGGGGTGTCCCCTGGTTTGCAATCTTGTAACCCAAACCTTTTGAGAACCTTATCGATATAGCTCTTTTGTGACAATCCAAGAATACCTCGAGATTTTTCTCGGTGTATCTGAATTCCTAATACAAAAGAGGCGTCACCAAGATCTTTCATCTCAAAATGCTTTAATAGAAATTTCTTAGTTTCGTGCAACATGCCTATATCGTTAGTGGCAAGCAGTATGTCATCAACATACAAGACCAGGAAAATATGTCTGCTCCCACTGAACTTATGATACACACAATCATCAACTGTATTCATATCAAAACCAAATGAGAGAATTACTTGATGAAATTTATGGTACCATTGACGAGAAGCATGTTTTAGCCCATAAATGGATTTTCTTAGTTTGCACATCATATTCTTTGGGTCTCCCAACACAAAGTTTTCTGGCTGCACCATATAGATCGTCTCATCAATGTCGCCATTGAGAAACATTGTCTTTACATCGATTTGATGAAGCTCCAAATCAAAGTGAGCAACAAGAGCCATGATTATTCTTAAAGAGTCATTCAATGAAACCGGAGAGAAAGTCTCTTTATAATAAATCCCTTCCTTTTGAGTATAGCCCTTAGCCACAAGACGTGCCTTATATCTCTCCACATTACCATTGGAATCCCACTTGGTTTTAAAAATCCATTTGCAACCAATGGGTTTCACTCCTTCAGGTAATGAGATAAGTTCCCAAACTGAATTGTCTTGCATAGACTTATACTCCTCATTCATTGCTTCGATCCACTTATCTGAACGGGAATCTTGCATGGCTTGATGAAAGTTGACCGGGTCGTCTTCCTTCATGCCAACATTTTCCTCTACCTCATTGATAAATACTACATAATCATCCGAAATAGCATTTTTCCTTTCTCTAGTGGATCTTCGCAATGGAGTTGGCTCTTGAGGCACTTGTTCTTGAGGATCTTGAATTTGATCTGGATTTTGTTCTTCTTGAACAACCATATCATCTTGAGTTTGTTCAATAATGGGAAAGTCTCTTGGTGGAAGAATCAGTTCTGGAATTGTTACCGATTCTTCCTCAAAGACAAAATCTTTAACCTTAATCTTCCCCCCAAACTCAATATCCTCAAAGAACTTTGCTGTTCCCGTCTCAAAAATTGTTCTCAAATTAGGATCATAAAATTTATAGCCCCTTGATTTTTCTGAGTGCCCTATAAAATAGCTGCTAATTGTTCGGGGTTCAAATTTCTTTTCATAAGGTGTTTTAGCTGCTGCCTTAGTTGGTACTCTATTAAGAATGTATGCTGCTGTTTTTAATGCCTCTCCCCAGAGTGACTCTGGTAAGGTGGAATGGCAAATCATACTCCTTACCATATCCTTAAGAGTCATGTTTCGTCTTTCAGCTACACCATTCATGCTGGGTGACCCCGACATAGTGTATTGTGGGACGATTCCACATTCCTCTAGGTATTTGGCAAATGGTCTCGGACGTTGTTCACCTGAACCGTCATATCTGCCGTAGTATTCACCACCACGATCAGATTTGACCTTTTGCCCTTGTCTTTAGAGATACTTGTAAAGTGAGTGCTTTCAGTCCTATCTTGCTTCAACCTGTCCTCTTCTTGCACACATAATGAAATGAGCTCATTAAGAGTCCATTTCTCCTTTTGACAATTATAAGTCACCTTAAACTGACTGAATTGCAAACGAAGAGACATTAATACTAAATGAATGAGTAAGTCATCTGACAACTCAAGCTTTAGTCCTTTAAGTTAGAAGCAATGTTGGACATCATCATAATGTGCTCTCTTATATTTCCCTTGCCTTGATACTTCATGGAAATTAAATTCTGAAGCAAAGAACTTGTTTCAGCCTTATCACTTTTTTCAAAGCGTTTTTCCATCTCAACAAGGAAATATTTAGCTGTAACTATCTCATCCGAGACAGCACCTCTAAAGACCTCAGGAATGCCACGCTTTATGATCATAAGACTTATGCGATTTGAGCGATCCCATTTCTCATACTCTAATTTTTCCTTAGAAGAATTAGAGTCCGTAGGAGTAGGGGGTCGTTCAATTCTTAATGCAAGGTCTAGATCCATGCAGCCAAGAACGATCATAATGTTCTCTTTCCATTCCTTAAAATTTGTCCCATCAAGGACAGGAATAGAACTCAAATTTGCAGATATGGAAGCAATAGATGCTATGGAAATTAAATAAAGAACGAAACTTAGAAACTCACATTATAGGAAAATAAATCAATAAATAAATAAATACATATGTTCAAATCATGGAATTTAACCCATCTCAAGATACCCAGTGCACCATTGGTGTCAAGTCTTTGGACAGTAACACCAACTGCTAGTGGTACTCTTGTTGCAACGATCAACTATTGACAATAAGACATGTCAAACAATAAACCTTCCTTTGGGCCGATTTACTGCTCACATGTATACCAAATAATTGTCACACATTTATCATTGCAGGTGTACATGTGATTCTGCCAAATATTAACCTTCCTTTGGGCCGGTCAATACCCGCATGACTAAACATATACTCAACCATTTAACACTCTTCACGAGCAATTTAGACAAGAGAGGTCACTTTGGCGACGTCAAGTTTTAATTAACTCATTCAAATTGTCAAACTTGACTTGAACATATATTTATTATATCCAAATAAAATAATATTTTAAAAAAATATTGTTCACTAATATAAACTGTGTTTATTAGTATTTGATAATTATTGTTTTATCAAAAGAAAAAATGATAATTATCAAAAAAAAAAAAAAAAAAAATCAGAGGGGAAGAATCAACAGATGACATTACAGATACGGAAGAGTGGGAAGTAATAACGCCATCCAAGAAAAAACCATGTAATCCTTCATGATTGTTGAGCTAAATTAATCCGTACATTTAGCATTTATGCAAGTGTTGGGAACTTGAGATCAAATCTTCCTCCATTATTCTGTGGGAATTGCCATTGATGAAATCTTGGGATGATGATGATAAAGCCAATAGGTTGGGTGATCTTCCTCAGCAAAACACCCTGAAGACCTTGCTCTCTTGATGGGGATAGAGAGAACCAGAGAACCAGAGAGTTTTCTTTTTTAGGGTTTGTGAAACTGAATAGTCTTGTTGTGTTTGCCTTGGGGACCACTACCCCTATATATAACTATTATTAGGTTATATCCCAAATTGCAGTATTACTAATTCAACCCCTCATTAAATTAGAAACTGCCTGGTATCTACACTATTAATTTTCATAATTATTATGCTCTTTAGCCATAAACTATTATATATTATTTGACCCCTAGTTTATTGGCTAATTATATAATGACCCTAACACACTTTATTAATTAATTACATATGTGACCCATAAATCTTACAC
>JBBPBS010000235.1:287061-376680 GCA_037974835.1 Cicer judaicum | reverse complement strand
AAAAAAAAAAAAAAAAAAAAAAATCAGAGGGGAAGAATCAACAGATGACATTACAGATACGGAAGAGTGGGAAGTAATAACGCCATCCAAGAAAAAACCATGTAATCCTTCATGATTGTTGAGCTAAATTAATCCGTACATTTAGCATTTATGCAAGTGTTGGGAACTTGAGATCAAATCTTCCTCCATTATTCTGTGGGAATTGCCATTGATGAAATCTTGGGATGATGATGATAAAGCCAATAGGTTGGGTGATCTTCCTCAGCAAAACACCCTGAAGACCTTGCTCTCTTGATGGGGATAGAGAGAACCAGAGAACCAGAGAGTTTTCTTTTTTAGGGTTTGTGAAACTGAATAGTCTTGTTGTGTTTGCCTTGGGGACCACTACCCCTATATATAACTATTATTAGGTTATATCCCAAATTGCAGTATTACTAATTCAACCCCTCATTAAATTAGAAACTGCCTGGTATCTACACTATTAATTTTCATAATTATTATGCTCTTTAGCCATAAACTATTATATATTATTTGACCCCTAGTTTATTGGCTAATTATATAATGACCCTAACACACTTTATTAATTAATTACATATGTGACCCATAAATCTTACACAGTCTCAATTGATGAGACCTACGTCACAGGCAAGCAAGACAATTTCACTATTTGAGATTTGAAATTACATAATTAAACCATTTCAAGATTGTTCACCTAGTCTTCATTAGTTTTTTTTTCTTTTCACAATCTTTTTTTTTCTCTCTTAATCTCCTTTTTGATTTCCTATGAATCATGAATAACTAACTCGAAGTTGTTGCTGATTTGAGACATATTTCAACAATTCTCCACCTTGACTCAATATCAAAATAATTCAATCATTGTCCTTGCTCCCATGTACCAGCTTTATGCTTTACAGAAAATAATCTATTTTAGGTATATCTTCACACATACCTATTAGCATTTATTTACATTTTCAAACTTTCTAGTGATTCCTGTGAGGCTACTACTTCATTCCTCACTGCCACTACCTCTGTTCATCAATTGTTTTCGTTCAGTCAACACTTTTTATGTTGCCTATTCACTTTACTCTATTGAAGGTATGAAATATGGAATTCCTAATCTGCTATAGTTGAATTTTCATTTGTGCTTCAACTATTTTTGGTTAAAAAGTAATTTTAGTCTTTCAATGTGTCAGACACTATCATTATAATCTCTAAATGTATCAAAACTATAACATATCGTCGAATGTGTCTTTTGTTAGTATGTTTTAATTTTCCAATGTGTCTTTCATTCATTAGTTTGGTCCATGAATGTGAATTGTGTTTTTTTAATTTCAATGTATTTGTGAATTGTGTTTTTTTAATTTCAATGTATTTAAGAACTATAGTAACACTATCTCATACATTTAGATGCTAAAATGACTATTTACTCAACTATTTTTGTATAAATGAATGCCAATAATTTTTGTACTTTTCTTTCTCTTGCAGGCAAAGGGAAGAATTAGAGGAATTTTGGATTCATATTGTTTGAGTCACTTGCTGGACTCATAGCAAGTGAGAAAGGAGAAGCATTTTTTCTCAATGAAAAGGTAAATGTTTTTTAAAACTCTGCCTTATTTTTCCTTTTGATTAATGAAAATAATATATGCACATATAATTTGTCTCGCATATATGTTATATTAAATAACTCTCTTGCCTGTTTAACTGCTTAGTCAAACTAATTCATCTTCTAGTTAGCTACTTGATGAGGTGACATGAGTGATTGATTAACTATACATCAGACAATTAACTATACTTATACATTAGTAACTAATTTGAAAATAGATGACAGGAGAATATTGTTACGCAAATATAATCCTACATATGTGACGAAATTTTATGTGTAAATATCATTATTCAATAAAATCTTAGAATTTCAGCTTTGGCTTAACTCACTCGTACGTTGAGGGTTGCCCAATCCAAGACATAACTTTGATTAATAAACAAATTTAAATATTACTTTCACTTTTTATTCACCCATTAAGTTATTTATTTTAGGCTTAATTCCATCCCTTACATTTATTTTAAGTGTTAATTTAGTCTCCTACGTTTTAAAAGTTTAAAATTGGTCCCTTACATTAAAAATGTTAGGTTAAGTTGATCTCTTATGTTAAATTTTGACTTAACATCATGCAAACTTTTGATGTTTCAAACGGTTATGTAACGTGGCAATTAATATTTAGATTTAATTTTATATTTCGTCGCTAAAGTTTGTTTTAGATTTTAATTTGGTCCCCTGTTTATACAAAAATTCAAGTTGATCTCTTACATTCATATAGCATTAGAATTTGTTGGTCCCTTATGTTATAGTTCGAAAATTTCATATTTTGCAGCATAAATGTCACCAATGAATGTAATTGTTTCTCTAATTAATATTAATAATAATAATTGATAAAGTGTTATATTTATTCTTTTATAGAGTTATATGTATTCCTAAATTAAATTGCTAGTATTGTAGTGGATAATGTTCAAATAATCACATAATTAATAATTAATTGTAGTTTTTGGTCCCTCTGTTATTACCAATTCGCGAAATTGATCTATTTATTTTAAAAGTCGACAGTTTTGGTCCATCCCTCAGATTTTTAAATTAAAAAATGACGATTTGATATATTTTAAATGACGTAACCTACAATTATATGATATAGAATCATCTAAGTGCATTAATTATTTATATGTCATTAATTAAATTAAAAATATGAAATATTTGAGAAGTTGAAAGTTAAGTTTTTACAGTGTTTTATTTAATTTTCATGAATGTTAATCATTTTACATCATCGTATTATATGTCACGTTATTTAAAGCATCACATGTCGTCATTCTTTAGTTAAAAGATCTAAAGGAGGGATCAAAACTGTTGACTTTTAAAATTAGGAGACCAATTTCATAAATAACTAAAACTCTGTTAAGCCAATAACTTAATGATTAATAAGTTTTTTATAAAGGAAGAAGAAAAATGGGTGGTAGTAATAGTCATTAGAAAATAAACTAAAATGAAAAAATTAGTTAATAAAAATCATCAAAGAGTAGGGTTTATGTTTTTACGTTAACCAAATTACAGAAATATTAAATAAATTTTAACATATTTTTAAATTTATATATATTATTTTAATATGAGTATATGATTATAAACAACACAAGTGTTTTAACTATATGAAAATGATTTTGAAATCAAAGAATGGACCAACTTTTCAGTAATCTTATATTAACGTAAAAGACCAATTTAAAACTCTTAAAACATAAGAGATTAAAATGAAATCTAAAATAAATGTAAGAGACCAAATATAAAATTAAGTTAAAATATTAATTACTACGTCAGATTTTTGTTGGACGCGTCACAAGTTTTCATGAAGTTAAGTCAAAAACTAACATAAGGGACTAATTTAACTTAACGTTATTTTTGAAAATTTTAAAATGTAAAGGACTAAAATAAAATCTAAAATAAACTTAAGGAACCAAATATAGACTTAAGCCTTTATTAAATAATTGATAAGGTAAGAGTATAATTGGCAAAAAAAAGTACTTCATGTAACTTTGAAAATAACAAATAAGTAGAAATAAAATTTTCCTTCAAAATCGACGATTAAATAGAAATTGGTAGATGAATAAATAAGACAAAAAAAAAGAAATCGAAAGAGTAATATTTGGATATATCACTGGTAAGTAGTAGCCACACAATTTACTTAAAGTAAACTTTTCAATATCATCTTAGAAATTAAGCATAATTTAACCCCAAAAGTTAAGTCATTGGAGAGGGTTATTTGTGATCTTCAATAGTAAAATTTTGCTTTATTGATCATATGAAATGTCATAATAAGGATCAACTCAAGAATTTGGGAAACCTATCCTCCTCTTCCAAACAACCTAGCCCACTAAGGATTTTTTGTTTTCTTGAGTTAAAGGCACATTGAAAGCGTATTAAGAAGGAAGTCCATGGTTCAAACTTAAGAAACCAACATAATTTACTAATTTCTAACATTTTGCTTTTAAAAAAATGTTCTTAGACATTCAGTAGCATTTATTGGGCCACGGCTGGAGTCCTGGTGAAAGCTATTTGGGCTTTTATGTCTCAAGTGTCCAAGTTTCTTTTAGTCACATTGGGAGAAATGGGAACTATTTGGCTCATTGTTTGGTTAAACACTCTTTATGTAACACTGTTGGGCTGTGGATAACAGATGTACCAGTGTCTAAAACATTTTATTTGAGTGATATTAATAATATTAATACGATGAGGTGATGAAGGGTACTCTTTTTCCTTTATGGATGTTTTTCCCAAGGGGTTTTTTATTCTGGAGGTTTTAACGGGACTCAAGCCTTTCTGATTTTTCAAAAACAAAAATTTAGCATTTTTTTTCTAATTCAATACTTACGGATCCAAATTTAGCATTTGTTTTGAGTTACTAATGACTAAAATCCAATACTCGTTTCTGTGAACCACAGGCATCCTTTGATAGTCATGATGGTAGAAAAAGAATTGTGGATCCAGTAGTATTGACAACATGCTGTCAAGAGTCTTTGTCAATTGCAATATCCATCACAACCAAATGCATATCTCCACAATCTTCATCTCGTCCTTCTTTTGAAGATGTCCTATGGAATTTACAATATGCTGCTCAAGTCCAAGCTTCAGCAGATGCAGATTCTATATTCTAGGTTCCTTCCTTGTAAAAACTGTAGTACAATCTTTGATGAGAATTTTCATTGCAATTTTAAATGTATAGTTGTTATATATTTTTCCTCATTTTAAAGTTTATTTCTACAACTTTGATAGGAAAGATCTAGCTACCATCCATGTACTTAGAATAAGTGGTAACTAATTTAGTTCACTATTACATCATGGACTTGACTACTTTCATTATTAGATTAGTTGCAATTTTGGTTACATTCTCTAATTAGTTATTATAGTTTCCTTATGCTAGTTGAGTTAGTTCTAACCATTTACCTTCTATATAAGGAACCTTACCTCTGCAGGAATTTATATGTCAATAGAATTGACAGTTTCCTAATTATTAATTGTGTAGATTTGATGATATTTGTAATTATCTAATTATTATTACAATTAATTAGTTAGCTGTTATAGTAAGACTATCATTATGTAACAACATTATTTAAAGGAGAATTCTCCAATGGAAATAACACAGTTTACAAATCAGAAATTCTGAGTTTGACATGGTATCAAACTAGGTTGCGATCCAAATCACATTTCTCTATTTTTTGCGATCAAATATTGAGTTCCTCGATTTTTTTTCTTCTTGAAATCATATTTTCTTGCCGATGTCAATCATAGTTTTCCTTGTTGTTTCTGCTCTATTTTTTCTTGAAATCTTAGTTCTTCGCCGCCGACGATCATAATTTCGCTGTTCTTTCTACATTCCCGGTTTTCACGTCTCCTAAGTTCTCTTCATTTGTTTCCCTCGACATCATGTTCACTGACAAGCATGATATCCTTTTTGTGCGTCTTAATGAAAAAACTACTCTGCATGGGCGTTTTAGCTCCAGATTTTTGTCAAAGGAAAATAGCCCATGAGAAGACGAAGAAGGATGCCTATGCCAAATGGGAAGTCAAAGATGCACAAGTCATGCAATGGATCATAGGTTCTGTTGATCCTAATATCTTTCTCAATCTTCGACCTTTCTCTACGGCAGCAAAGATGTGGGACTACTTGAAGAAAATATACAGCCAAGACAACGCTGCTCGACGGTTCCAGCTTGAACATGAAATCGCAATTTTTCAACAGGAAAGTCTTTCCATTTCTGAGTTTTACTCTCATTTTATGAATCTTTGGGCTGAATACATTGACATTGTCTATAAAGATTTGTCAAGTGAAGGGCAAATCACTGTGCAAAAAGTTCACGAGATTACCAAATGCAATCAATTTTTGATGAAATAGAGATATGATTTTGAGGGACTAAGGTCCAATCTCATAAATCGAGCTACTGCTCTATCCTTGGATACTTGTCTCAATGAGCTGCTTCGTGAGGAACAACGTCTTCTCACTCAAACAACCATGGAACAACAAAAGGTTGTTTTTCTCCCTGTGGCATATGTCGTACAAGGCCGACCTCGTGGGCGAGACATGAGTACTATTCAATGTTTTTGTTGCAAAGGACATGGACATTTTGCTTCCAACTATCCTAAAAAGTTTTGTAATTACTGCAAAAAGGATGGTCATATCATTAAAGAATGTCCGACCAGACCACCAAAGAAAACTGCAACAGCTTTCACTGCATCTGTTGGTCCTTCTACAACTCCCATTTCGGTGAACTAGAATCCGCATTCCACCGTTCCAGCCTTAACCCCTGAAATGGTTCAACAAATGATCATTTTCGCATTTTCTGCTTTGGGTCTTTCAGGTAACGTTACTTCCCCTGATTCTCCTTAGTATTTTGACTCAAGGGCATCTAATAATATAACCAACAATGTTATTGCCCTTACTAATGGTACAAGTTACTCTGGTAATCTCCAAATACAAACTGCTGATGGAAACAGTTTGCCTATTACAGAAATTGGTGATATTTCTTCATCTCTCACCAATGTTTATGTTTCCCCTAGTCTTACTAGTAATCTTATTTCAGTTGGTCAATTAGTTGAGAATGATTGTAGAGTTGAATTCTCAAAATCTGGTGGTCTTGTGCAGGATCAACAATCTGGGAAGATGATCGCGACGGGGCCTACAGTTGGACGTCTTTTTCCTCTTTATTCACTAAAGTCCCCATCTTCTTTTATGTCTTTTATTTCTTGTAATTCTGCAATTGTTGATCTTCAAACATGGCATAAGCGTCTTGGTCACCCAAACTCAAATGTCCTTTATGACTTGATGAAATCTTCAGTTCTTGGCAATAAAAATTCTCCATCTCTTAGGGCTATTCAATTTGATTGCATTTCTTGTAAACATGGTAAAAGTAAAATTCTATCATTTCCAATTCATCAAACAAATGTAAATCAACCTTTTGACATGATCCATAGTGATTTATGACATGATCCATAGTGATTTATAGGAAATAGCACCTGTTATATCTCATGCTCATTATAAGTACTTTATCACTTTTATTGATGACTATAGTCGTTTTACATGGGTTTATTTTTTGCGCTCTAAGGCTGAAGCATTTTTCTGCATTTAAATTTTTTTATGCCTACGTTCAGAATCAATTTTCATCTACCATTAAAATTTTGCGTTCTGACAATGGGGGAGAATACATATCTTCTTTATTTCAGGAGTTCTTGTAGACAAATGGCATTATATCACAAAGGTCATGTGCTTTTACACCCCAACAAAACGGGGTAATAGAAAGAAAAAATTGTCATCTCCTTGATGTTGTATGTACTCTCTTGTTGGACTCCTTTGTACCCTCTGAATTCTGGTGTGAAGCTCTCTCCACTGTTGTCCATTTTATTAATCGGAGGCCCTCTCACGCCTTAAACAATGATTCCATATTTTTAAGGCTATATGGACAACAACCATCTTATAATAATCTTCGTACCTTTGGTTGTGTCTATAATGTTCATCTTCATCCTCAAGAACGCACCAAGGTTACATCTCAATCTGTTAAATGTGTTTTTCTTGGTTATTCAATCCACCAAAAAGGTTTTATATGCTATGGTCTTAATCTCAATAGGATACGGGTTTCTAGAAATGTTATTTTTTAAGAGAACACTTTTTTTTTTCTTCTAACCAAGATACTTATTCTCTTACGTCCACATCTATTCTGCCTCTATTTTCTAACAATTCTGCAGGAGAATCAACACCTAAGCCCTTTTTGTTGTACCAAAGACGTCCGAAACCTCCTCAGCCTCCTCCCAATCATTCTCTGGTTGTTGATCCAATACTTCAACAAGAACCAGTAGCATTACGTCGTAGTACTCACACTCGTAATCCTCCAAAAAAGTATGATTCATCTTCACCTTTATCTTTGACAACAACTTTAGCTTCTATTTCTATCCCTTCTTCGTATAAATAGGCAAAACTTCTAGCACTAGAAGAGAATCAAACATGGGATGTTGTTCCTTGTCCCTTATCTGTTAAACCTCTTGGCAACAAATTTATATTTACTATAAATCTTCATTTAGATGGATCCATAGATCGCTACAAGCCTCGGTTAATGGTTCTTGGAAATAAGCAAGAATTTGGCCTCAATTATGATGAGACATTTGCACCCGTTGCCAAAATGACTATAGTGCGCACTATTCTAGCCATTGCTACATCTAAATCTTAGCAAATACACCAGCAAGATGTTAAGAACACCTTTCTTCATGGTGACCCCAAGGAGAAAGTTTACATCAAACTTCCTACTGGTATGACCTTCACTTTCTCTAATAATGTTTGCAAACTAGAACGTTCTTTATATGGGTTAAAACAGGCACCAAGAGTGTCGTTTGAGAAGTTTAGAACAATACTTCTTGGTTTTTCTTTCATCTAAAACAACTAAAATCCATCTCTATTTACTCAACGAACATTAAAAGGGATTGTGATACTCCTTGTTTATGTGGATGACATTGTCATCACTGGTTCAGAACAAGAGGCAATCCATAAAATCCAACAATTGTTGCATTCCACTTTCCACATGAAAGATCTTGGGCAGCTCACTTACTTCTTGGGCTTAGAAGTACACTTCCAACCAAAAAGCATATTTGTTACTCAACACAAATATATTCAAGATTTAATTCATCTAGTCGGTCTTACCAACGCCACTGTTGTTGAAACTCCCATGGAAGTAAATATCAAGTTAAGACGGGATGAAGGTGAACTCATGATAGATCCCAGGTTATATCGGAAGTTGGTTGACAGTCTTATCTATCTTACCATTACAAGACCCAATATCTCTTTTATTGTCCATACAGTCAGTAGATTCATGCAAAATCCTAGACATTTGAATCTTTTAGTTGTACAATGAATCATCAAATACTTATTAGGTACTCCTAGTCGCGGTCTCTTCTACCCTAATAGTTCAAAAATACAACTTCAAGCATACAGTGATGCTGATTGGGCTGGCTGCCTAAACACAAGAAAATCTACCACTAGTTGGTGCATGTTTTTAGGTGATGCCCCTATCTCTTGGAAGTGCAAGAAAAGAGATTTTGTATCTAAATCCTCTATTGAAGCAGAATACCGTTCCATGTCTATAGCATGTTCAAAAATTATTTGGTTACGCGGTCTTCTTATGGAACTTGACTTTTCACAAACAAAACCAACTCCATTGCATGCTGATAATACAAGTGCCATACAAATTGCAGCAAATCCAGTATCCCATGAAAGAACAAAGCACCTAGAAGTCGATTGTCATTCAATTTGAGAAGCCTATGACCGCAAAATTATTACTCTTCCTCATGTCTCAACATCAATTCAGTTGGCTGATGTACTCACCAAATCATTGACACATCAACGATATAATTTTCTAATCTACAAATTGATGCTTATAGACTCACCAACATCAATTTGAGGGGGGATGTCAATAGAATTGGCAGTTTCCTAATCATTAATTGTGCATATTTGATGATATTTGTAATTATGTAATTATTATTACAATTAATTAGTTAGTCGTTATAGTAAGACCATCATTATATAACAACATTATTTAAAGGAGAATTCTCCAATGGAAATGACACAGTTTACAAATCAGGAATTTTGAGTTTGACATTATATTCATATTAAATTTCAATCAATAATAATAATGTATTACTCATAAAATTTGTGATTTCGTCGTTTTTTCATTCTAGTTCATATATTCAATATGGTATTAGAAGATTAAGATTTTTTCCGGTACAATCATTTTCTTCGCCATTTCATGTGTTCTTTCTTTCTTTCCTTGATGGAAGATGTAGGGTCATGAGTTCAGGTGATTATTTATATTGGATCAAGAATAGATATATAGGTCTTCTCATTTATATATTGTTCAATATCCACTTTTTCATCTAATGTGAGACTTCTAACTATATATTTACTGCACAAGAGAAGAAAGCATGGATATAGAAAACAATGTAAATTCATTCTTCATCGCCAATTTTGATAATTCAGGAATGGTTATGTCGATTCTTCAACCTCCTAAAGGTGATCAAAGGACCCTATCTTTTAGTCATATTTAACTAAACTACCTAATTCCGTCACTGCTGCCACGACCACCAAATTGTAGTTTTCAAAAAGATTGTTGTAGAGCTCAAAGTGACATGGAAATGCGCCATGCTGCCACGACCATTGGGTGAGTCCCTCCTCAAGTGGGAGACCACGTCAGTTAAATAAAAAATAGAAAGAAAAAAAGTAGTTTTTTTATTTTGTTTGGGTCAAGCCCATGAGTGTTGAGTAAAGAGATTCAATATCCTTAATATAAAAGTTAAATATGTAGCTTTTGTGTGCTGGTGTAAGAAATTCAATCAAAGTGTCGCATCTTGAATAGAGGAGTGATCGAGAAAGCGAATACATATTTGTTACCTAGTGGTGGATGTTGGTTTCGGTTGAAACTTTAGTGTATGTTTCATCCCACTAAATAATAAAATTAATGAATTTTGGTTGTGCATTTTGGTCCTACATGACCCACCAAATTAATCGATGACGTGCCACTAAAACCACCAAATGATTGTTGTGGAGTCTGGGGGAGCACTAGGGACAACAATAGACCAAATTTATTGGAATCCATAAGAGACTTAGACATCGCATATTAACCCAAAATCTTAAGTCAATAGATATATGGATCACCACTCTTATATATTCAACATTTAACTCATTTATAGTCAATGTAAAAATGAACCGCTAACAATTGAACCTAACATCTATGACGTATTGTTTCTCTTAATCTTGGTAAATACCATTTGGTGCTAAAGGATTTATAGTTATCAATGAAAGAAATGCAAATACATCATTGTATTTGTGAGTTTGTCACCATTTACTACTCTTCAAGTAATCTTGTTTGATTAGTTACGTCTATCAAACGTCTATCAACATAAATGCGACTAAGGTAACATGTAGAACTTCAATGGATGATAATATTGAAATAATAATTTTAGTTACTTGTGATGCACCTTCTCTTAAATCTAACTCAAGTATTTGCTAGAATAGTTGGAGGCCTAAGGGATATAACAACATTGCAAATCAAATTAAGTGAAATTGAGATACTAATGGAAAAATCCTTACATTTCTAAACAATGGGTGTTAGAGAACAAGGATTCAAAATCAGCACATAACATTTCAATTCCTTAGTTTTCTTTCTATTACTTGTAGTCCAAGTAAAGTCGGTTTTGTTTGTTCTCATTGTTAGTTAGTTTTGCTAATAAAGTTGTTAAGTTGTGAGTTAGTTACTTGTTCAACTAAATATTGTTACCTATTGCACACAGATTGTATGTACCTTTATAAAACCATGTATTTTAATAACTTGTAACAAATAAACTTGTATAATTTTTTTCAATAATTCAATGAGATTTTGAAAGGCATTGTTTCAAATTTTTTATTTTTAAAAATGTATTAACAATAATAATATAATTAAAAAGAAACAAACCAAAAAAATAATCAAACAACCCATTCTTCTCTACTTCACTTATCCCTTTTTTCTTCTCTCTCTCGACAAACACCATCACTCTTTTTTTTTTCTTCTTCCTTCTTGCTCCTTGTTTCTTCTCTCTCCACAACATCAATTGCACACCCAAACCCTCAACCCTTATTATGAATTTAACATCCTCAAGAGCATAACTTCTTATACTCCTACAAATATTCTTGGTTAGAATTTTTGGGGGTTAGGGTTAGTGAGTCAAGGAAAGATTGTTAGTTATGATTAATCCAAAATGATGTAATGGCATAGCAATTCAGTTATGGTGGTTATGAGTCTTTTAAAGAAGTTAGTTAGTTAGTTGAAGTGCAACTATTCAAAGTGTTTGATATTTTACAAAATTTGGGCACATTTCTTATACAACAAGCAACTATATAAAAGCATTCAAATCAATCCAATTTAATATACTCTTCAGATTTCCTATTCTTTCTAAATTGTGTTCCAATAACTGGAATCAAGAGCTTGGGTTTTAAGTCTTGGGAAACACAAGTGCAAGTGTGAGGAACTTAAAATTTGGGAAACACAAGTGTGAAGGAAAGAAAGGAATATGAATGGAGTTGGGAATTTTCCATCAAACCAACCAATCCTTGATGAGAAAAATTGGGAAAGGTGGTCTGCATGAATGAGGTCATTATTGGGAGCTCAAGAAGTGTTTGAAACTGTGCAAGATAGCTATGAACAGCTTGGAACAAGTCCTATAGAAAGTCAGCATGCAGCCTTCAAAGATTGCAAGAAGAGGGACTGCAAGGTTTTGTTTTACATCCAACAAAGTGTAGATGCAAACAATTTTGAAAGGATCTCAAAGGTATCTACATCAAAAGAGGCATGAGATATCTTGGTGAAATATTACATAGGGGGTGAAAAGACCAAGAAGATCAAACTTCAAATATTAAGAAGAAAGTATGAGTTGCTTCAAATGAAGGAGAATGAAAATGTTGTTGATTTCTTCAATCGAGTGCAGGTAGTGATAAATCAAATGAAAGAAAATGGAGAAGTGATAACTGAGTTGGTTATGATTGAGAAAATTCTGAGAACATTGACAGAAAGGTACGATCATATAGTGGTTACAATTGAAGAATCAAAGGATCGTTATACATTAAAATTGGAAGACCTACAAAGTTCACTTGAAGCCCATGAATTGAGAATCCAAGAAAGAAGTGAAAATCATACACAAGCACAAGCTTTGTAGGCTCGAATCAACAAGAAGTCAAATCAAGATGGAGGGAAATGCAAAAAAAGGAAAGGGAAAATCAAAATGGCACAAAAAGCAAGATATTGATGATAGTGAGGTTGCTGGATCTTCCAAGAATCAGAACAATAGTAGCAACAATAACATTGGTAAAGACAAGAAAAAAATCAACAAGAAAGGGATTCAATGTTACAATTCTCAAAAGTGGGGCCACTTTGCTGATGAATGTAGATCAAAGAAAGTGAAAAGAAAAAATGATGAAGATCAATTGGCACAAGCTGAAAATTCTGAATCAGAAGAAGTGTTATTAACTGCTGCCACCAGTCCAGAAGATGACAACCTAAACTTATGGTACCTTGACACAGGGTGCTCAAACCCCATGACTGGCCACAAAGAATGATTTATGAGCATTGATGAGTAGGTAAATTAGAGGGAGATCAGATTTGTAGATAATAGCTCAGTGGCAGCTGAAGGTGTTGGCAAAGACTTAATTCAAAGAAAAGATGGTAAGCAATCCTTCATTTGTGATATATTATATGTGTCAAATATGAAGAACAATTTGTTAAGCCTTGGACAATTGCTGGAAAAGGGATACTCTATAAATATGGAGAATGGATAAATGAAGATGTTTGATAGTGCCAAGAGGCTTGTCTTGAAGGCACCATTCTAAAAACATGACCTTCAGGATTGAAATTCAGGTAAATGAAAACCAATGCCTGGCTGTTGAAACCAAGAATGAGAGCTAGTTATGGCATTAAAGGTATGAACACCTAAACTTTAGAAGCCTTCAAATTTTGCAGAGTTGAAGCATGGTGCTGGGAATTCCTGACATTCAATGCCACAAGAAATATGTGAAGAATGTTGCCAAGCCAAACATCATACGAACAAATTCAAAACAAAACTGTTAACTAGATCATCTAAAATGATGGAGGTAATATTCTTTGATGTATGTGGCCTAATTGAAGAGATGTCAATAGGAGGTAACAATTATTTTGTGTCATTCATTGATGATTTCACAAGGAAAATATGGATATATCTCATCAAAAGAAAGAATGACGTGCTGAAAAGATTTAAAGTGATGGCTGAAAATCAAAGTAAATGTAAGATGAAATAATAAGAACAAATGGAGGTGGGGAATACAATTCCAATGAATTTCATAAATCCTGTGAAAAAGAAGGAGTGCTACATGAAATGACTGCACCATACACTCCACAACATATTGGGATTGCTGAAAGAAGAAACAAAACCATTATGAATATGGTCAGGAACATGCTGAAAGGAAAACATATGCCTTACATGTTTTGGGGAGAAGCAGCCTCAACTGCAGTCTACATTTTAAACAGATGCCCAACAAAAAGGCTTGGCAGTAAGACACTAGAAAAAGCCTGGAGAGGGAGGAGACCAAGTGTGAGTCACTTCAGGGTGTTTGGCTCACTGTGCTTCAAACATGTGCCAGCTCAAAACAAAAACAAAAACTAGATGACAGGGCTGAACACATGGTACTGTTGGGCTATGATTCAACTGGAGCTTACTAGTTGTATGATCTAAACAAGAACAAAGTATCACAAGCAGGGACAAACTGGTGGATGGATCAAGAGATGGGACTGGAAAATGAGTGAAGCTAGCCCAAATAGTGCAGCCAATCCAGACAAACCAGTTAGTCCAGTCAGGCCAGTTAGTAGGGAAATTATAGTGGAACTGGGTGAGAGCCGGCCAGCCTGCTCCTAAACCTATAAGAATATATGAATGAACCAAGCAGCCCTCAATCATGTTACAACCATATGAAGTCATAATTGACTTAGCCATCAATGCAGATGGAGAATTGATTCATTTTGCCTTGTTGGCTGAATTAGAGACAATCAGTGATGATGAGGCTTTAAGGGATCCTAGATCGAAACTAGCAATGGAGGAAGAGCTCAAAAGCATAGAAAAGAATCAGACTTGGGAACTTATGACCCTGCCAGTACACAAGAAACCAATTGATGTGAAATGAGTTTACAAAATCAAACTAAAGCCTGATGAACAAATTGCAAGGTACAAGGTCAGACTTGTAGCAAAAGGATTTTTGCAAAGGCATGGGCTGGATTATGAGGAAGTATTTGCACCAGTTGCCAGGATTGAAACATTGAGGCTGATAGTATCAATGGCTAGCTACAAAGGCTGGTCCATGCATCTGTTGGATGTCAAATCAATATTTCTTAATGGACCACTAGAAGAAGAGATTTATGTGAGTCAGTCACCAGGTTATGAGAAGAAAGGAAGAGAGGATAAGGTGTACAAATTGAGAAAAACATTGTATGGCTTGAAGCAAGCTCTCAGGGACTGAAATAAAAGGATTGATAGATTCCTCATTGAGAAACAATTTGAAAAATGTGTCAATGAGCATGGATTTATGTCAAGAAGAAAGAAGCAGCACCTGCATTGCTAATATGCTTATATGTGGATGATTTATTGCTGACTGGAAGCAATGAAACAAAGATCCATGAGTTCAAAATCAGATTGGAGAAGGAATTTGAGATGATAGATCTAGACATGCTATCATACTTCCTTAGTATTGAGTTTGTAAGCAAAGAAAATGGAATTTTATGCACCAAAAGAAGTATGCTAATGATGTACTAAGAAGGTTTAAGATGCAAGACTACAATGGGGCTGATACACCAACAGAAGCAGGTTTGGTCCTAACAAAAGAAGGGAAGGAGGAGTTGGTTGATTCTACAAGATTCAAGCAATTGGTAGGCATAACAATTCAATTAGGGTGGTTAGGAGTTTGTTAAACAAGTTAGTTAATTGGTTGAAGTGCAACTATTCAAAGTGTTTGATATTTTACAAAATCTAGGCACATTTCTTATACATCAAGCAACAGTATAAAAGCATTCAAATCAATCCAATTTAATATATTATTCAGATTTCACTACGCCAAAACTAGCCTTTAACAGCGCTTTTTTTAAGCCTTTTACAGCGCTTTTTCAAAAAAACAAGCGCTGTGGAATCGAGCGCTGTAAAAGATACAACAGCGCTTTTAAAAAAGCGCTATAAATCATGTAAATATAACGTGCGCTTGTTATGCACCTTTTAGAGCGCTTTTGGTAAGAAGCGCTGTAAAAGGCATACCCATAATTCATATTTTGGTGTACCTTTTACAACGCTTTTTGTAAAAAGCGCTGTAATAGGCATACCCATAATTCATATTTTGGTGTACCTTTTACAGCTCTTTTTGTAAAAAGCGCTGTAAAATGTCCACCCAATGCACGTTTTACAGCACTTTTTCAAAAAAGCGCTGTAAAATGTGTATTTTTTTTTAAAGCCATATATATATTTGAAAAACACTTTTTAGCTTTTTATGGCATTTTTTTTATAAAGCGCTGTCTTTTATCTTTTTATCCAAAATAATTTTGAACCAGACAATAGAACACAACCAGAATCAGTAAGTTACAACATGATAGATATATATTACCCTGTAACACAGTAATCTACTATAAGCAATTCACAAGCAGTTCACACAATATGATACATATATATTACCATGTAACACAGTAACTACATATACATTGAACCTAATTTACAACATATTCATATGTATGTTTATATATTGTCCTATGATCATATACCTATAATAACTAAAAAAATATACAAAATATGCACTAGCTACCATATAATATTCAGATCCCTTGCCCAGCAGCATGCTATTTCCCAAAAAATCAAATAATTTTCATTTCAAGCACATACTGACACCATTATTCCTTTAATTCCATCAGATCTTGCTCAGAATATGATGGACTGGAATTGTCAAAGTACTGCAATATAAAAATTGAACATATTATATTAAGTTAGTATCAAATATATAGATAATTTATATATGAAAATCATATAATGAAAATACCGTACCGTTTTTGGGATAATAGTTTTATTCTTGACAACAATCTCCTTCATGAATCTCAATACGTAGTACCCACAGTCGATGTTGTTTGTTTGACGATGGCACTTTATTGGGATCCATGCAATGTTATTAGACTTTTGCTTCGACACTATAGCACCTCTTTGAGCTCGATAAACTTTTAAGGCACTATCGAATGAATAAATGTGATTATTATAGCATGAACAAACACATTATTTATATATATATATATATATATATATATGTAAGAAATAAATGAATATTACTTACATGTCGAGCATAGGCTTTACTTCGGAGTGATTGTTGTAATCGCCATGCACGGGATCCAAATAGTATATAACTTCAGAGACCCCATTGATTGCAAATAGCACCCAATGTGCCCTACAACAACAAAAAATTGGTTAAGCAATTTTGTTATACACAACTAATAAATTAAATTGTCATCAATTAAGAAAGATAAAATTTCGTACCCTGAATTATATGGTGCGAAGAACAATTTATCCTTTTCTTTATTTGCTAATAACATATCTACAATATATGTCTTTACATTATCTGGATCGAGTTTCCACATCGACATCTTGTGCAGAGACAAGAATGAGTATTTATTTGACAATTTCATCGTGCACACGACCTTCTCATACAAAAATCTTCGATGAAAATTTTAAACTAGATTAATTACCAATACATTTAATTAATTACCAATAAATACATTTAAATTAAAAGTATTTTTAACCTTATGTACAAGCTCATTACAGTAGCACTGAGCTCCTTATGTTCGAGAAGTTCGTATATGTGCTCCTTTTCGAGAAATTCATCATACTCATCTCCGACTATATCTTTATTCATGGGTATGATGCGCAAATCGTCGCTGCTGCCCATGTTCTTTTTTACTTGGATGTCAAGACACGCCCCGTATTTACCAAGGCATGGATGACTTAATTTAGGAGCAGCAGCGGCGATTGATTTTCCCCGATCTAGTTTTTTTTCTTGCTGCAAGTTTGGCAGCAGCTTTATTACCCGGCAGCCTTTGTGGTTTGGCAGCTTTATTAACCTCCAATTTTTGAGGTTTGCTGCCTTTTATGTGCGGGTGGTTTATTTATTTGGATCTACAAAAATGAGGTTAAATGTTAGTTTATTGAATCTGAAAAAATTGACAAAACCTTATGCAATAAATGTGACAAACCTTTTCGGGAGATGTGACTGATTCGTTTTTGGGAGGCATTTTATCGAGGGCAACAAGGTTTGTGGGTCATGCCACGTAACTACCAATAGCATCGCCCAATGTCTGCATATCTCCGTCGTTGTCCGGTATCGGCAACGGTGCAGTTGGTTCAAAAGCAATAGTAGGCGATACTTTGACATGGCCCGCAGGGATCAGAGTATTGTGCAATACTTCTCCCAAAGTATTGTACAATTTTCCTTTTCCCACCTTCCGATGGGTAGGCAAGGACAAGTATAGGAAGCATGAAGTGACACCCTAACTCAATAGTTAAAACATAAGTACACTTAATATATAATATTGTTTAATGCATAAGTAATTAAAGTAAGTAATTAATTACCTCGGGAATACTTTTCAAACCGACGTTGCAACTCGCGGTTTCACTCTCCATTTGTATTTCACGTTGGAGCTGATCCGGAAGTTGCTTGTCTTTATTCGTATTCACCAAGAGTGCCACTTGCTCTGATAGGATTCTGAGCTTCTCTAATACTTCCTCGTTGGAAGGTTTTTGGCGCTTCTCTTGAGGAAAAAAGCCTTTGGGAGTTACGCCAAATCCTTTCCCCCTAACTCGACCGGAATACTCAGGGACATTAAAAACTTTGCCCAGAATATCCCTGCAACTAGCCTTGTTGCCCTCTTCATTTTCAGAACTTTGTTCGATGATCTCCTAAAATACATGTAACATTAAAAAGATAAGTTCAATAGCATTTTTAAAATACAATATTAAAAAGTATTGAAGTGATAAATACAATATTAAAAAATATTAAAGTGATTATATACTTACACAAAGTTCTACTATTTTTTTGACATTTTCATTATCAACCACCCCGTCTTTATTTACACGAGCTTCCTTCCACAATATATGACGACCCAATGGTTGATCGGATTGGGTGTCTTGTCGCTATTCGTTAATATCATAAACAAAATAATACAAATTAGTTACACACTATAGTTTATAATACAAATTCCCTCATTATATAAAAGTGATGTTTAATTACTTACAAGTCTTTGCTCTAGACGTGCATATCCCATACGTGATTTTTTGTATGGGTGCGTCGGATTGCTTGCCCGTTCACGATTTGCCTTACTAATATTCTATATAAAAAAATAGTAATTGTGTAAAAATTTAAAATACGCTACGAATATGAATAATAAAACACATAAATGCTAATAAATTGACCACTTACGACAAACGCGGGGTCAGAACGTTTGGAAACAAATGCTTTCCATTCATCGTTTGATATATAATGTTGATATATTTTTGGAGGTTCAGCATTTGTGTTTCCTTCTCTATCTTTTAGATAGAAATTTGAGAGATGAGATCTAAATCCCCGATGGATTTTCCCAGCAACTCCCAAAACATAACTCTTTCGTCCCTCATAAAGAACAAAAGTCGTCTGCAATGAAAAAAATTATAAGTAAAGTATTTCAATGAAAAAAATTATAAATGACAAAAGAGTGGATAAAAAAATTTACTTGAATGTCATTCCATATTATATCTTTGGCATCCTTCAACGCCTTATCTCTCCAATCGTCAATCGTAATTGGTATATTTTGATGAACAATAACCCCAATATAGCTTACAAACATAGAGCTATTGGGGTCAATTGGCTGACCACTCTCATTCCAGCCAACCTAATAAACTCATATAGTAAGTACATGCTATTAAAAAAAGCTAAAAAAATACACAGCAAACAGAGTATAGTATAGTATAACCTCAAACTTGGTGCCATTGCTCCTTGCTTTAATCACGTTTTGCATTTTAGTTGCACCACGTTTGACTTCGTTTTCATAAGTCTTAGTGGTGCCAACTTCTTCATTTTGACATTCTAAATCTTTGTTGTATCCATTTAACTACAACAAGTTCAACATGCAGTTTAGTGTAACATCAACAAGCTCAACATGCATCATGCATTATTCTAAACAAGCTCAACACGTATCAGTATATATATTTTAAACAAGCTCAACATGCATTTTAATGATTACAAAAACCTAATAACATCAATACCTGAATAATGGTTCGAAGAAAGATGAAATGCGAAGAAAAGAGCGAAAGCAGAAAGATCACAGAACTAAGGTTCATAGCAAAACGGTTTGAAGAAATACGTAATGAGGGTTACGTATTTCAATGAAAATATATTGGTAGCAATGGGAGAGATGATCTTTGATGGAAATAAGGTTCGAAATGAACGAGATGATCGTGGAAATACAGTTCGTAATGGATGGGATTATAGGGTTTGCAAAAGAAGAGAAGAACGATGAAGGTTGCTCTGATAATGTAGTTTACGTAATTAAGAGGAAACTGAAGCGGTTACTGTTATATATATAACCCTTTTACAACGCTTTTTTATAACCCTTTTACAGCGCTTTTTTAGAAAGCGCTCTAAAAGGCTTAGGCCTTTTATAGCGCTTGTTAAAAAAACGCTCTAAAAGGTGTCCTTATTTAATTTTTTTAAAGGCTCTTTTACAACGCTTTTCCAAAATAAGCGCTGTAAAAGACCTCATTGATTGAGAATGTTACATAATGTTTTTTTAAAGTCTTTTACAGCGCTTATTTCAAATAAGCGCTGTAAAAGGACTCTTTATTTTATTTTTAAAAGAGTCTTTTACAGCGCTTATTTGAACAAGCGCTGTAATAGACCTCCTTGTTTTATTATGTTATATGAATGTTTTTTTTACAGTCTTTTACAACGCTTCTTTAAATGAGCGCTGTAAAAGGCTTTATTGCTTTTTGATGTTATTTTTGTGTTTTGTTATGTTATTTTTTAAACTCTTCCTCTTCACCAAACTCTTCTCCTTTTATGCATCTTCTTCACAAACATCAAAGCTTACTCATTTTATGCTGAACCTCCAAACAAAACAATCTCCAGGTCTTTAGGTTCCTTCTTAAATCGAAACAACACCCTTTTTTATCTCTTTACATTCCTTCTTAAATCGAAACTTGGTCTTCAGGTTCAACACCCTTTTTATCTCTTTACGTTCCTTCTTAAATCGAAACTTGGTCTTTAGGTTCATTTGCCATGTTGCAAAAAATGGATTTGAGTATGATGTTTTTGTTAACAATGTGTTTTTGTTAAAGAGCCTGTTAACAATGTGTTTTTGCGAAAAATGCGTACGAGGAGTTTGAAGAAAATCCTATTAGATAAGGTCCAGTTAGGTGTCTGATGAATGTTATTTTTAAAACCTTTTACAGCGCTTGTTAAATAAGCGCTCTAAAAGGGGTCATTATTTAATTTTTTAGAAGGCTCTTTTACATCACTTTTTCCAATAAGCGCTGTAAAAGGTCTCAATCAGACACCAAATATAACCTTTTTTATTTTTTACTTTATTAGGTACGTTTATTTTATTCTTTAAAATATAACTTTAATTAATATTATTAATTTGTTTTAGAATATAGAAATTATTGTTGAATACATTAAAGTTATATTATAAATATTAACACATTTTTGAATTCCATAAATTATATATTGTCATATATTTAATTATTGAACAGTATTCAACATTCAATTATTTATTATCATATATTTAATTTTTGAACAGTATTCAACATTCAATTATTTATTATCATATATTTAATTCTTCCTTTAATATTAGTTACTCTTGAGCGTTAACCCCTAGAATTCACACTTGGAAGGGCTCGGTTCGAATCTGAATTAAGTGAACTTCGTAACTGTAAGCGCTTTTAAAAGGTTCTTTTACAAGAGTCTTTTACAACGCTTTTTAATGTAAGCGCTGTAAATTGTATCTTTTTTTAATTTTTAAAAGGGCCTTTTACAGCGCTTGTTAGAAAGAGCGCTGTAAAATATATCTTTATTTTATTTTTAAAAGGGCCTTTTACAGCGCTTGTGTTTAAAAAAGCGCTGTAAAATGCCTCAATATGTTATTTTTGTGTTTGTTTTATTTGGGTTCAATATTGGATGACTGTAACTCAGACATTTATTACATGCATAGTTCTTAAGAATTGAAATTGCCCAAATTTACATAAACATGCACTTCACCAAAGACCCTTATCCCCCACCCCTCATCAAAATAAAGACTCATCAACCAAACTATCCAAAAGCCAAAAACTTAAGCCCTAATTGAATCACTGGTTATGCTTGCCTTCTTAGAATAAAGACTCATGCTCCTACACTTATAATATTCCCTAAAATAATAACCCCTAAAGAAACAATTGAAACACACGTATAACATTTAAAATATTGTTTGAATATGGATAACAATTACAATTGTATTTGATTGTAAAGGCAATAAACTCAACTTCCACAAAGGCTTATGCTTCCAGAAGCTTATGATATGAAATCTGTCATATTAGTATAAAACACTCAATTCAAATTACATGCATATTTATTACAATAATTCAGATTACATGCATGACTTATATAAAACGATTAAACATGTACATTAAGATGCCCTTCTTCTTTTCCTGGTGGGATTCACATTTGTTTGTCCATTTACAATATGAAACGATGGATTAATCCAAATTCCCTCGTCATGATCATCTCTAAGATATAAACCATCATCAGTTGAATCAATTTCATGTGGTTGTTGTGATGTTGCAAATAAAAGATCATTACCAACATCTTCATCATTATTGTTATCATCACTTATTTTATTGGTTGATAGGACAACAGACCATTTATCATCAGAAGGATCAGTGACATAAAACACTTGTTGACCTTGCGACGCTAAAATAAAAGGCTCGTCTTTGTATCCCACCCTATTAAAATCAACAAGCAAGAATCCTGACTCATCAATCCGAACGCCATTATTATTATCGACCCACTTGCAACCAAATATGGGAACACGAAACATTGTGTAGTCTAACTCCCATATGCGCTCGATAACCCCAAAATATGATAGATTTGCATATATTGGGTTTTTGTCTTTTGCACTGAAGACATGCATCGCTTCAGCTACGAGAGTGACTCCACTATTTTGCATGGTGGTCTGATCATCTTGTTCTTTGGTATAAAATGTGTAGCCGTTAATAACATAACCAGTTTAAGAAAAGACATGTAAGCTCGGACCATTTGCTAGCCACCTCAATCTCTGTGAAATTGATCCGGGGTCTATATCAAATTTTGACTTTATGTGATTTTTTAACCATGTTATAAAACTTCGATTGTGGTTCGAGTTATCCAATTTTGATTCCTATTCATCTTCAAACGAGATAACTGATCCATGTGTATTGTAACATACGGTTGAACCTCATCATCATTGTGCAGAACATACAAGTGTGCCTGCTCCCATTTTGTCCTTGATATAGTCAGCAGTCTCCTTCCAATTATCCCTTCTCCTGATATTCTTCCTGAATGACGAGACTTGGGAAGCCCTATGGATTCAACATTGGACAGATATTCAGTACAAAATTCAGCAGCCTCTTCAACAATGTATCGTTCAGCAATACAACCTTCTAGTCGACTTCTACTTTTTACGTACCCTTTTAATATTTTCATATATCATTCTATGGGATACATCCATCTCATATAAGCTGGCCCACAAAGTTGTGTCTCATTAACCAGATGAACAGTAAGGTGAACCATTATATCAAAAAACGATGGTGGGAAATACATTTCAAGCTCACATAAAATAACAACAATTTCCCTCTGCAATGTCGGTAATTTCTGACGGTCGATCACTTTACTACAAATTTCCCTGAAGAAGAAACATAATCTAGTTAAGGCTAGTCGAACTTTTTCAGGTAAAATGGAATGTATACCTATTGGTAGCAAATGCTCCATTAGAATATGGCAATCATGGGTCTTCAAACCTTTTAACTTGAGGTCTTTCATACAAACCAAATTTTTAATGTTCGAAGAGTATCCTTCTGGAACTTTAACTTCGTGTAGAAATTTACATTAAACAATTTTTTCCTTTCTAGGTAGAGTATGAGCGGCTGGAGGTAGATATGTGCGATTTCCTTTCTTTACTGGAGCCAATTCATTTCTTATTCCCATATCGACCAAGTCCAATCTAGCGTTGATGTCATCTTTAGACTTTCCTGGAACATTGAGTAATGTACCAATAACACTATCAAATACATTTTTTCCAATATGGCAATTCAAAGAAAATTGACTTTTTCTTCCACCCAGTTTTGACTAGCTGTCCCGCAAAAGGTTTGCCAAATTTATTGGTCATTCCTTGTACTTTTTCAAGTATTTGATATCCAGTCGGTGCTAAAGGAGCTTTACCTTCCTCTGATTTTCCATTGAATGCATTTCTCCACCCACGATACTGATGACTATAAGGTAAAAATCTACGAAGTCCAAGAAACACATTCTTCTTACAATGTTTCAACCGCATCCAATTTATACTCTCTTCACATATAGGACATGCACACTGACCTTTAATGCTATATCCTGATAAATTACCATATGCCGGAAAATCATTAATTGTGCCGAACAACACAGCCCTCAAATTAAAACATTCTTTCTTATACCCGTCATAAACTTCCACACCTGTCTCCCATATATGTTTTAAATCTTCGATTAGAGGAGTCAAGTATACATCGATATCATTCTCCGGTTGTTTGGGTCCAGAAATTAACAGAGACAACATCATAAACTTACACTTCATACATAACCATGGAGGTAGGTTATATATTACCAAAATCACAGGCCACGTGTTGTGTGAGATGCTTTGAAGACCATGTGGATTCATTCCATCAATAGAAAGTGCAAGTCTTAGATTTCTTGACTCTATCCCGAATTCAGGATACTCGTGATCAATTTTTGCCCATTATGGGGAATCTGCAGGGTGTCGAAACATTACATCTCTAATTCTTTCATCTGCATGCCATGTCAAGTGTTTTGAATCTTCTTCACTGCGATACATGTGCCTAAATCTTGGTATTATAGGAAAATACCACACGACTTTTGTTGGGGTAGATTCTTTCTTCTTATATCGAGAGACATTGCATTTCGAACACGCCTTAAGTAGTTCGTATTCATTTCGAAATAAAATGCAATCGTTAGCACACGCATGAATCCTTTCGTAACTCATGCCAATAGAACACAAAATTCGTTTAGCCTCGTAGGTTCGACTAGGAAGTTCATTATCATCCATTACTTGCTTTTAAGTTGTACAACTTTAATATCGTCGACAGTCTTGTGAATTTAGTACAACCATTATATAATTCTTTCTCTGCATCATTCAACAAACTTTCAAAAATTTTAGGACAATCTCGAAGATCTTCTTCAACTGCTTTTGTGATCTCATCAACTCGGTCCGGCTCATATGTATCTGTATCGAAGTCAGTTGAAGCATGTGTCGAACTATTCTCAAAATTAATGTTTCCTTTTTTTTTCTCACCATGTCTTATCCAACATGTGTAGCTTTGATCAATTCCATTACATACTAGATGTCCTTCTAATTCATCTTCTCTAACACGTTTTCCAAAACAACATTTTAAACAAGGACAAACTACTCTATTTGGATCTTTTGCATTCTTCACTGCAAACTCAACAAACTCCTTCTCTCCAATTTCATACTCTTTTGACAATCGATTGGCTGACATCCATTTCCTATCCATATTATACCACCTATATAAATGCAGTTACAAAACTAATAAACTTTCAAAACATATCAACAAGTTTCAAAAAGAAACCAATATACTCTAACAATTTCAAAACAGAACAGATCATGTGGTATGAGTTTTTGACAATTTTTGACAATTTCAAAACATAACAGATCATGTGTATACATGTGTAGAAGAGATTTAATATATATATAACAATTTTTAGTTTTCAATTATTAAAAAACTACGGTAGAGGATATTGACAAAAACAAATTAAGAAATACCTGAGACAACGTAGATGGCTGCACACAGTACGTATATTAGGGTTTTGAAAGATGTAGAGCTTGTTTAGAATAATGCATGACACAGTACGTATATGAGAGTTTCCAACGTATATAATTATTTGGAAGATGAATTTTACAGCACTTGTGAAAAAAGCGTTGTATTAGGTAGGAAAATTCAATGAAGCGCATGTATTTTACAGCGCTTGTGAAAAAAGCGATGTAATAGGTAGTTAAAATCAATGAAGGCGCATGCATTTTACAGCGCTTGTGAAAAAAGCGCTGTAAAATAATACACGAAAGCGCTTTATTTGACAGCGCTTTTATTACAAGCGCTGTAAAAGCCTTATAACGTTATGCGCAAATGTTATATGACCTACAACAGCGCTTCTTTTACAGCGCTTGTCATCAAAAGCGCTGTAAAAGGCTCCGTTATTTTTAAAATATATTTACAACAGCGCTTGTGTTTAGAAAGCACTGTAAAATGCGCACTGTTAAATGTCATTTTTGGCGTAGTGTTTTCTATTCTTTCTAAATTGCGTTCCAACAATGATATGGGTACCCACTTCTTGAAAGTTATTTAATGAGACTCTTTGAGAACTCTTATGCTAATAATGAATCTCTAGGAAATTTAGTTTTCTTTAAAAATCTTATTTTGTGCTTAGAGTAGATTTAAATGATTTTTATGGTTTCCTAAAGTTTGCTAAATAATAGAATAATTTTTCTAAAGTCTTGAAAATATTTTGTATACTCAGATTTGTCAGTTGAGGTCATGTCGGATACTCTAAAAGTTGTTGGAGAACAAATGTAACGCCCCGATTTTTAACAATGCGAGTGTATTTTTTTTTATACAAAGAAATAAAGAAGGAAATACTTTTGGATGAAATATTTAAGTCGTAACACAACGACAAAAGTCAACAATATTTACAAACAGCGGAAATAGTTTTTGAAACAAAATCCAAAGTATTTAAATAGAAAAATACAACGGGGCTATGAGACCTATCAGACATAGCTCATATCCTTGGAGTATTCTCGGCAAACACCTGCATAAAAGCACTGCCCCAAGAATCTCTACTTTCTCCACGTCACATCAAAATGTGGAACATGGACCCATCAAAAGAAAAGTCATCAAACAGTTTAAGCATATATACAATCTTCCAAATAAAATAAATATAATCACAAGAGAAAGGTATCTAGTCCATAGACAACCACCTAATCTGATCATACTACAAACACTATACAACTCGGGTGATCTCCATGCGCCCCGTAAGATCCTCCTAACACAGCTTCGGTCAGGTGTGTCTAACTACATGCCCGTCTCCAAAGTACTAACCAGTAGTACGATCCTGGTTCTCATCTGAGGGCAAAGCCCATATTTCCACAATAATTGTAAAGGGTCACCAACCGAAATTAATAAATAACACTTAGCAAAATTCTTATATTTTCAAATGCTCAAAAGAACCTTTCGTCTTAGCATACTCCTTGAAAGAGTTTTCATATATCCAAAAATGCATAAACAATATTGAAAAATGAAGTTTTGACAAACTGCACTGTCATAGCCGAATACAACTGAGAAAATGCATATTTTCAATTCTAAAATGTCTCTAAATCAATCAACACTTCAAACATTAATGTTATCAATTATGAACACATAATTAACACCAAATTAATCTCCACAAATTCACACCTCAATCACACATCGAATATTCATTAAATCAATTATAAACACATAATTACATCAAAACTTAATCAACCCAACTTCACACCTCAAAGCAATTACGGCAAATCACAACAACAACCGAATATGTATATAAAATTATCATAGTATAACAAACATAACTCGCATGCCAAACACTCTAATGCAATGTGTATATGCTAAAATGCATGATTTCGGAATTCCAAACCAAAACCTTCCTCAAAGGGGCATAAATCATAATTGTACCGCCTATCACAGACCAATACTAATTACTGAGGTGTAATCTCTCACGGATCAACATGATTTACTAGCGTGCAGTCGCTCACAAACCAGCACAATTTTCTAGAGTGCAATCACTCACAGATCAGCACATTCTCGAGTGCAATCTCTCATAGATCACCACGACATACAAGAGTGCAGTCGCTCATAGACTAACACGATTTTCTAGAGTGCAATCGCTCATAGATCAACATATTTTAGAGTGCAATCTCTCACAGATAAGCACAACATACAAGAGTGCAGTCGCTCATAGACCAACACAATTTTCTAAAGTGCAATCGCTCATAGATCAACACATGCTAGGGTGAAATCTCTCATATATCAGCATAACATACAAGAGTGCAGTCGCTCACACACCAACACGATTTTCTAGAGTGCAATCGCTCACAGATCAGCACATTCTAGAGTGCAAACTCTCACAGATCAGCACGACATACAAGAGTGCAGTCGCTCATAGACTAGCACGATTTTCTAGAGTGCAATTGCTCACAAATCAACACATTCTAGAGTGAAATCTCTCACAGATCAGCACAACATACAAGAGTGCAGTCGCTCACAGACCAACACGATTTTCTAAAGTGCAATCGCTCACAGATCAACACATTCTAGAGTGCAATCTCTCACAGATCAGCACGACGTGACAATTCCCGCAAGGATAAGATGAACCAATAATTCACATGGCATCATCCCGTGGCCCATCACGGTCACCACTATCACCATGGCCCCATCGCGGTCACCATGTACTATGAATTGCATAAGCATGCTCTGACTCTTTTCACCACAATCATTAAGTAAATGCAGCTATTAAAAGATTCTCTATTTTTAATACTCATTTAACACTAATGATTTTTCATATACAACGCAAAGCATACTCAAACATATTTATTCACACCAATTTCAATTTCCACAAACACACATAAATCACATTTCCAAATTCAATCCACACAAATTGAATTAAATTCATTTTCCACCAATTCACACATAAAATTTTTCTCAAAAATTCATAATATTAATTATGAACACATCAATTTCACCAAACATGAGTCACTATAATTTCAAACATCAATCCCCCATATTCAATCTCCAAATTTTTCAAATTCATTTTCTACAAATTCACACATCAAATATATCAAATTTCTTTTCCACAAAATCATAAATAATGTCCTAAATGCAAACTAAAAGTTTGGAAGGAGCCCTTACCTTAAAGATAGCTCTAACACGCGATTACGGTACCATAATTAATTCTGGCAAAATTTAAGTTTGTGACGTCGCGTCGAAAACTTGCTCACTAACACCGTAGCATGGTAATGAGTAACTTTCTCTTCTGTTACTTCTCGAATGGAAGCTTAGATCTAGAAGAAAAATGATGATTTATGTTGTGTTTTTTTTTTTTAAACACTAACTTGATTTTCATTTTACTTGAAACAAAAGAAAGGAAAGAAGAAATGATGGCTTCTGGCTCACTAGAGAAGAAATAATAATAATAATAATAATAATAATAATAATAATAATAATAATAATAGGAATATGCGTGACATTAAATATAAAAAAATATATAAAACTAGTACGTTTGATAAATTCAGATCTCAGGAAATTAGCCATACATTAGAATCTTCCAAATCAATAGTTGAACATCATAAAACCATTAATTTGTTAAATGAAGAAATAATTGATGATCATATTAAACAAAGATTTCGTTATATTCACTTAGGATTAATTCAAGTTGTTGTTAAACCATTACATAATTTATGACTAAATACCCCCATATTAAGTGTTACGTGATAGTAGAATTAAAAAATTTAATGAATCTATTATTGCTATGTTAGAATCAAATTTAAACGATGGCCCTGTTTATTTTAATTGTTATCGAAATTATTCTATGAACTTGGAAAACAGTTTTACTAAAAGGTCTTTAGTTATTAATATTCAATGTATGGATGATTTATTCTATGAAGGAGTAGCTAATATCAATATATGTTACAGAATTAAATATAAAATTTCAAATATAAATTATAATTTTAAAGCATTAAGAAGCACACCTAAAAATGAAACTGTAATTATTGAAGCAAATCTAAAACGTTCTAATATGACAACCCCTAAAAAATTAAAGGTTTCTAATATTATTGATAAATTACCAGAAGAATGGGTATTAAAAGAAATTATGTCAACACCTAGAATAGAGTCTAGAAAACCTAGACAATTTATTCTAGAAGAGGATGGTAGTATAAGAATTAGAATGAATCGAGGTGAATCTTTTAAAACTAGTAGATCATTAAAATATTTATTTGAAACAAGTTCTGGAAAATCAGTAGATTCAACATCTACCATTAATATTAACTTAACAGGAGTAGATTTTGTATCCTCAATACCTCAACCAACATATGAGCCTTGCACAAATTGCCAAGGTTCAGAGTCACCAGAAATGTCACCAACAGCGTCTCAGGTATTAGGAGTAATTGAATTAGAGGAAGAATTTGAAATAGACAAAGTATGGTTATGAGAAGATTTTGAAGTAGATTATAATATAGATAAAAGAAAATGGTATTTTAATACTTTCTCAAAAGAAATAACAAATAATTATAGAGACAAATATTATGAGTATCTTAAAGAAATGAGATTAAATATTTATTTCTTTAACTAGTTTGAAGATTATTGTTTAGAAAATAACATAGAAAACTCTTTTATTAGAAATAATCACATAAATGTTAATACTAAAATAAGTAATAAATAGAAAATTGTAGATGATAAAATAATAGAATCTATACATCCGCCATTAGAAGCAATAAAAATAGAAAAGAATGAAATTATATTCGAAGCTTCACCCTTTAAAACAATTAAGCATCCAAATCATGAAAATAAAGAAATAGGAAGAGTTCAAACTCAATTAAACTTTAGTAATCAAATATTACATACTATGGTTGAACAATTGGATAGAGTAGAATTACAAGTGAGTAAAAATAACCTGGTACATCTAGTGAAATAAATTCATATAAAGATTATAAACTAGATCCATAAAGACTTATTTATAAATTAATAAATGTACCTGAAAAAGATTTAAAAGAAGTAAAATTAAAAAATAACACAGATGAATTAATTGAACAATTAAAAAGGTTGACAGTTACAAATAACCCTCAAGTCAATGTATTATCACAAGACCCCACTGAGTTAGAAGTCAACAAAATTAAAAATATGAAAAATATGGGTTACCTAGGTAAAACTAGAAATTATTATCCTAGACCTAGCTATCCAGACTTACAATTTAAAGAAAGTTACTACATGACCTCTGCAGCGTATAGTGGAGATTCTATCATTGAATGGAACATAGATGGACATAGTGAACAAAACATATTAAATATTATTCAGGCCATGACTATGGCAGCCATTGCCTTTAAAACATCAGGGAAAAATACTAATAAAAAGGCAGCATTATTATTAATCACAGGATTCACTGGTCAGTTAAAAGGATGGTGGGATAATATAGTTACTGAAGAAGAAAAAACTATGATATTAACAACAGTTAAAGTAGATAATAATGGAATACCAATAGAAGAGGACTCTGTAAATATCCTATTATATGCTATCACGAAAGCATTTGTAGGAGACCCATTACAATTACAAGAAAGGGCTGCAAAACAATTAATCAATCTTCATTGCCTTTCCATGTCTGATTATAGATGGTATAAAGACATATTTATGTCAAAATTATATATGAGACTAGATGGAAATGCGGATTATTGAAAAGAAAGATTTTTAGCAGGATTACCTAAATTATTTAGTGGGAAAGTTAAAATGAATATTAAATTAAAATTTAATGGAATAATTCCTTATGGAACATTAACCTTAGGACAAATATCAAATTACATAATAGAAACTGGAATAGGAATATGCACAGATTTTAAAATACAGAATAAAATTAGATCAGAAGCAATTCAAACTAGAAAAGAATTAGGATCATTTTGTGAACAATTCGGAATAGAGACAATTAAAGCTCCCAGTAAGAAAATAAATAAACGATACCCAAAATAGACATTTAAATATTATAAGAAAAAAAGAAGTTATAACAATAATTACACCCCAAAGGAACCAACAAAGAAAGCACAAAAAATTAAAAAGAGTAACAAAAGAGTCTTTAATAAACAACAAATTAAATGTTTTAAATGCAGAAGACTAGGACATTATGCAAAAAATTGTAAAGTAAAACAAAAAATTAATGAAATTAGTAAATTAGAAATACAAAAAGAATTCAAAGAAAGTCTTATTAATATCTTAAAAGGAATTATGTTAATTGATGAATCCTCTAGTTCTTCGGAAGAATCATCTTATGAAGAAGAATATGTTAATAATATGTCAGAAAAGTCAGAATCTGAAGAAAACTCAAAAGAAGATTATTGTTTAGGTTTAGAATTATGCAACTGTAATGATTGTATTAAGGGAATTAATATGATTACTACAGATCAAGCTAGTACTCTTATAGAAATATTAAGAAAAATGCTTGATTCAGATCAAAAGGAAAAATTTATGATTCAATTACAAGGAATTATAGAAAAAGAACAAATAGAAAAAGAAGTAGTGCATAAAGTAGAATTTAAAGAAATAATGAATAGATTTAAACCCACTATTGCCCAACCTATTACTATTAAAGACTTGCAGAATGAAATCGCTTCTATAAAACAGGAAATTCAATTATTAAAACAAAAGGATTTAGAATTAGATGTTAAGTATTTAGAATTAAAAGGAAAAAGTATATTAGAACAACAAATTGAGATTGAAAGTAGTAATAATGATATAAAAGAAAAAGAACCTTATTTATTTTTGTTAAATAAATTAATTATACACAAATGGTACTGTCCAATAACTATAATTATTAAAAACCAAAAATTTGAGTTTATTGTATCATTTGATTCTGGTGCAGACTCTAATTGTATCCAAGAAGGATTAATACCCACTAAATATTACGAAAAAACCCTAGAAAAATTAAGTGGAGCTAATGGTTCTAGATTAGGTGTTACTTATAAATTACCTGATGCAAAGGTATGTAAAAATAGAATTTGTTACCATACTTCATTTTTATTAGTAAAAGACATTAGAGAAAGTGTAATTATAGCAAACCCTTTCTTAGCATTAATATACACATTCACTGTATCACATGAAGGCCTTACTACAAAAGCATTAGGAAAAATAATAAAATTTGAATTTGTTCAAAAACCCAAAATTAAAGAATTAAATATGTTACAAGAAACATCAACATCAAGTCTTAATAACATCAATTTAATTTCTCAAAAGAAGAAACAAATAGGAATGATAAACAAAGAGATTAATTATAAAAGAATACAAGAGCAATTACAAAATAAAATCATCCAAGATAAAATAAAAAAAAAGTTACAAGATAAATTTGAAAAAGAAATATGTGCAAATCACCCAAATGCTTTCTGGACAAGAAAGAAACATGTGGTCTCACTTCCTTATGAACCTAATTTTAATGGGAGAAACATTCCCACTAAAGCAAGACCAATACAAATGTATCAGCAATACCTAGATTACTGTAAAAAAGAAATACAAGAATACTTAGATAAAGGATTAATAAGACCCAGTAAGTCTCCCTGGAGTTGTGCAGGGTTCTATGTGATGAACTCAGCAGAATTAGAAAGAGGAGCGCCCAAATTAGTTTTTAATTATAAACCATTAAATAAAGTATTAAAATAGATCAGATATCTAATACCCAATAAAAAAGATTTAGTAAGTAGATTACATAGTTCATCTGTATTCTCTAAATTTGACATGAAATCGGGATATTACCAAATACAAATAGAAGAAAAAGATAAATATAAAACAGCCTTTGTAAGTACCCTTTGGACATTACGAATGGAATGTTATGCCCTTCGGATTAAAAAATGCATCCAGTGAATTTCAAAATATTATGAATGACATTTTTAATAACTACCAACATTTTACTATTGTATACTTAGATGACGTATTAGTTTTTCAAAAAGTATTAATCAACACTTTGAGCATCTAGAAAAATTCTTTAATATTATTAAAGAAAATGGATTAGTGGTGTAAGCTAAGAAAATGAAATTATTTCAAGATAATATTAGATTTTTAGGATTCAACATTTATCAAGGAACAATAACACCAATTAGTAGGTCAATAGAATTTGGAGAAAAGTTCCCTAATAAATTAAAAGACAAAACTCAATTCCAAAGATTCTTAGGATATGTAAATTATGTAGCAGACTTTATTCCCAACCTTAGAATTATATGTTCACCTTTATTTAAAAGATTAAGAAAAAAATCCGTCCAAATGGGATGAGTATATGACCAATAGTGTCAAAACCTTAAAACAAATAATTAAAAAATTACCTTGCTTAGGGATTCCATACCCTCAAGCCCTACTAATAATAGAGACTGACTCATCAAAATTAGGTTATGGAGGAGTGTTAAAACAGAAATTACCAGAAAACCAAAAAGAGCAAGTGGTGAGATATTACTCGGGAATATGGAACACAACCCAATTAAAATATAGTACTGTTAAAGAGACTTTGGCTATTGTTTTATGCATTACAAAATTTCAAGATGACTTATTTTCAAAGAAACTTTTATTAAAAACTAATTGCAAAGCAGCAAAAGATGTTTTACAAAAGGATGTTAAAAACTTGGTTTCTAAACATATTTTTGCCAGATGGCAATCCTTACTTTCTTGTTTTGATTTCGAAATAGAACATATTAAAGGAAAGAATAACTCATTATCAGATTTTCTTACAAGAGAATTTTTACAGGGAAAGCACAATGAGTCATAAAGATAAGTATGGACCCCCAATTACAGAAGAAAAAATTAAAGAAACACCCACTATAAAACAGATATTACAAACTCCCTCTTCTTCCTCCAAATTACCAAACCAAAACAGGTTTACTTCATTAACCCCATTAGCATTACCATCCTTTTACCCTACTTGATAAGGATCTCAAGAGCATGATGATGATTCATATTTTAATAAATTAGGATAAACTTTATTTATTTTAATTTGGTTTGTATTAATTCTTAGTTTGTTGTGATTTGGAATTGTAATAGTTTTATTATTGATTTAGTTTTTGTTATGTGTAAGTGAAGATACTTTACTTCCTTACATTAAGTTTATGTTAAAAATAAATAAAAGATGTAAGACCCATATGGGCCTAGAGAATGGTGTCATATCTCAAGTTCTATTTACTGGTTTTCGGTGATTCAAAAGCCTAACTAGCATTTCAGAACGTCATCTTTCACCTTGTTTTGGAATCGGCCGAATCGGAGTTTTGCAGTGCCGTTTTTTGCATTTTGCAGCTATACGGGATTTTCACTCAAATTTTTAAGTTTCCGACCTAGAACGATCCTTTAAGTGAACTATGACTATTAGGTTCATATCACTACTACTGCTATACAACCAAAAACAATAAGAACCACAATCTAATCCCAATTAATCTCACCATTACAATTTTCCTTAAGCACACCGTCCCAATTAAATACTTGAACACAAAAACCAGACAAATTACCCTATTACACACCCCCTAGTAACTTAAATTGCCCATTTATAAAAAAAGATTGCAAGAAAATACTTTTTCTTGTGGAACCTGAATATTCATTAAACAAATCATTACTTCAGATTGTTTCTCATTATTACCCTCACGGATTTCATTATCTACCAGCCACTCCAGAGAAAACAAGATTATTTTATGAGTTTGTTTTAGTGGATACTAATTCAATAGAAATAACTCATACATACGACAAGAGTGATAAACAGAAAATTATTTTTTCAAAATTTAAAATATTAAAGGTATTATCGCCAACAGATTGGAAAGATCACCCTTCAGCATTAAAGAAATTTTCTAGACGATTTACTTCTCAGGAATATTCCTATTATGATTATATGGAAGCATGGACAAACATGCTACTACAAGAACCCTTTGATCACTCCTAGTTCATTTGGTTTAAAAAGGATATTTCATTGTATTTCCCTTTAAGGTTTATTAAATGGTTCAATGAATGGGGACCCGAGCCAGAAATTTATCCAGAATTTGCTGGATTGGCATTCCAGGAATTTGTTAAAGAAACTAATTTTCCAGATCATATGAAGATATTAATGTTTCATGCAAGCTTTGGTATTTCATGGATTACCTCGTGGACATACAAAAAAGAATCATCAATTCCCAATTCTGATATCAATTGGGTATTCAGAGTTATTAAAATTAAATGGTGGAACAAATTTAATCCAGAATTATTAAAAAACTCTACACTCTTAGAATGGTTTAGAAGAAATCCTAAGTTTCTTATTAAGCCAAAGGAGATCATTAAAGAAGGACAATTCTTGGTTTATGGCAGAATTATCAACTTCTTCAAATAAAAAAGAATTTTTCAAGAAATTACAAAAGGCAATTACTGAATCAGACAATAATGATGAAGACTTTGTAGAATCATCACAAAGCTTTACTCCACAAAATGAAGGTGATTGCTATGGAATAGAAGAAATCTAAATTATTAAAGAATTTCGAAATTATTGAAGGAAAAATGTGACATCTAAATTATTAAAGATTAATAGAATTATTGAAAGAAAAATGTGACCATACTTGGGACCCAAGGCATTAAAGATCCCCAGACAAAGCATGATGGCTACTTTTGACAAAAGATAACTCATTATCTTGATGTCATTATGAAGGCAGACAACATTATGTTTACTTTTGACTTTTGCAATGTATTATTAAGCTTTTTACTATTCTCTTTAATAAAGTTAGTTGAATTATTAATGCTATTTGAATTATGTAAGGGCATCAATGTAAATTAGTGCAAGGATATTATTGTAATCTAAGACCTATTCTTACATTATAAAAGGAAGTGGTCCTTCATTATGTAAGGAATTCGAAAACACTTATAAAAACTTAGGTTCATCTTCATTGCAATTCCCTCATTCTTCCATTATTTGTGACTTACCGCTTCATTTTTTTTTTTCTTTCATATTCGTAGGCAACTGAGTAGCAAGTTGTTAGTAGATTCAAGTTTCAATCATAGTTGTTTTGGTAGGCCTTTTATATCGATGACTTTCTTTTTTCGTAAAGTCTATTGAGTCATGATGTAATTTGCAGTTATTTTGAGTTTAGAAAGTCTCATGGGAGATATACTGAATATTTAGATTATGCTATTTGGGTTATGGTTGAATTGAGAGTTTAAACAAGAATTTTACAAATTTGGAAACGTTGAAGTTATAGAGGACACTATGTCAAAATTTTGAGAATATATATATAGATATAGATATATATTTGAAATGGTTATTGAGAATGATTTAGTTGTTTAATTGTTAAATTAGTTGATAAGTTTGTCAGGCTAGGAGTATAGCTTGTGCGTCGGTCACGGTGCTTAGTTTTTGGGTCGTGACAAATTTATTCAAAGTATTAGTTCTATTTTATTTCTCTGCAACTCATTGACATAGTTTCAACTCATTGTAATGCAAGAATCATCAAGGTTTTAAAGAATGGAATTCATTTGGTCTGATTCTTATTCATCAAAAGGAATAATACACCAAACTAATTGTGTGGAAAACCCCAAAAAAATGAGAGGGTTGAAAGAAAACACCAATATATTCTTGGTGTGGCTCATGCACTTTTGATTCAACCAAGCTCCCCAAAACTTTTTGGTGTCATGCCATAGCTCATGTTGTTTATATTATTAATATAACTATTAGTCCTATTTTATCCAAGAAGTCTCGTTACCAATGTTCACATATTAATATAATCAAGGTTTTTGGTTGCTTATGCTATGGTTCTACTCTTATTTCCGATCATTCAAAATTTGATTCTAGGGCTAGAAAATGTGTTTTCATTGGTTTTAAGCCATATACAAAGGGTTTTATGCTTTATGACTTGCACAATAAGGAATATTTTTGGTCAAGAAATGTCCATTTTGAAGAGATAGTTTTTCCTTACGAACCTAATCATGCTCTATCACCAACCATACTTTGGGAATGTATTGAACTTGATTATGATATTGGCAATAGCTCATTTGGAATACCAGTCCCTGATGTTCCAGCTCCTGCCTCACCAGGCACTCAAACTGAAAACAGCATATTGACTTACGAGTCTGTCATTTCCAACTTACCTTATCACTCTCTTACCATTGCTAATCCTGGCCCACGCAGATCAACATGAAAGACTCATCCACCTTCTTATTTGAAAAATAATGATTGCAACAATCTTTCTATCATCTGCAGATCCACAAGTATTCTCTATCTTATTTCCAATTTTGTTTCCTACACTAATCTTTCTACTATGCAGAAAAACTTTAGTTTATCACTGTTGGTTGAATATGAGCCTAAGTTATATGATGAGGCTGCTACAAGCCAAAATTGGTTGGAGGAATTGAGAGCAGAACTTCAAGCCCTACAACATAACAACACCTGAAAATTGGTGGACCACCCTCAAGAGTCAAACCAATAGGATGTAAATGGATGTTTAGAATCAAAAGGAAGCAAGACAGGAACATTAATAAATACAAGGCCCGCTTAGTGGTAAAAGGATACAATCAAAGAGAAGGACTTAACTACTATGACACATTCAACTATGTGACCAAGATTACTACAGACACAGTTTTTATGGCACTTTGCATCTATACATAATTGGTAGCTACATTAGTTGGACATCAACAATGTTTTTCTACATGGTGGTCTACATGAAGATGTGTACATGACTATTCCTTTGAGAGCTGAAGAACCATGAAAATCACATAAAGTCTACAAATTGATAAAATCCTTGTATGGACTCAAGTAGGCTAGGAGACAATGGCATGAAAAATTGATTTCCACTTTAACATCAGCTGGCTACAAACAATCAACACCAGACCACTCTTTGTTTATCAAGCATAAGACCGATAGGTTACTCGCATGGTTCGCTATCCATTATTCTGCTATTTACTGAAATTATTTTCCTAGAATATAGGAAGAATACGAGTAGAACGAAAAAGAAAAAGTCAATTTTGGAATGTTTAGCTTTTATATAAAAAAAGATTCTTTGATTATTTGGAAAACTAAGAAGCAAACCACAATGGAAAAATCAACAGAAGCTGTATATCGAGCATTGGCAAGTGCTACTTGTGAGCTAGAATGGCTGGTCTACCTGCTCAAGGACTTGAAGATCACATCAAACAAAACACTAGTGTTATATTGTGACAACCAAAGTGGTTTCTCATGAGAGGACAAAACACCTTGACAGTGATTCTCATTTACAAAAACAGCTTGTATCCTCATCACTTCATCCATGCTTGGGATGATAAACATTTATCAACCATCAGCTTGTGGAGGAATGTTAGAGAACAAGGATTCGAAATCAGTACATAACACTTCAATTCCTTAGTTTTCTTTCTGGTACTTACAATCCAAGTAAGGTCAGTTTTGTATGTTCTCTTTGTTAGTTAGTTTTGTTAATGAAGTATTTAAGCAATTTGTGAGTTAGTTAGTTAGTTTTTCAACTAACTATTATTACCTATTGCACACAGTTTGTGTGTGCCTTTATAAAGCCATGTGTTTTAATAACTCACAACAAGTAAAGGTGTATAATCTTTTTCAATAATTCAATGAGGTTTATTCAAAGTATGATTTCTTTTTTATTTATCTGATAATATGATCCAAAAAAGTTGTTATTAACTGGCTACGTAAACTTGATTAGTAGGCAATTTTGGAATATATAATTGATCTTATGAAGGATTGTCTAAATCAAAATCTTGAGGTCAAAGTTGATTTTGAATGGGAAGGTATTGTAAATGATCTTAATAGAAGATATGCAAAGTCATCAAAGTGAGATCTACAAATGATTAGAGAAAAGAGACATGTGTCTTATGATCCAATAATTTAAGAAATAAGGCTAACAATTGACATGAAAGGCTCAAATATTGAGATGAATAAATCCTACTTCTCTCTCTCTCTCGACCATCTATAATTCCCTTTAATTTCTTATATTCTTCTAGGTCTTTTATATACTTTCAATTAATATACTCTTATGTTGTTATTTCACATTCATGTAATACGGGGTATAGATTCTGTCCATTAATGGAGATGAACTTAACCTATGTAACATTGTTTCATTGATTAGTTGAATACATTAAGCATTTCCATCTCATTTTGTTTATGAATTATTTGTCTCATTGTTCTTAAAATCTCAAGCATCACACATTCATATATAAATATTATAAGTTGTTGAGAAACTTATTTATACATTTTTATATGTATTTTTAAAATTTGTTTTATTCTCGTGTATAAATTCATATTTAGTTAATATTTTTCATTGTAAAAATAAGTGTTATCCAAAAACTAATCCAGGTAGTTTTACAGCACATTAGCACGTTATTTGTTCGACCATTTGTGTCGGTGAATATAGAGCCAAACCCAACCTGTCGGTGAATATAGAGCCAAACCCAACCTGAAAAGGACCCATCAAACGCCGTGTTTAGTAGCGTGTACACGCGCTTAGGATTTTTTTGGTTTTTACCTTTTCTGAAATACACACTCCTCATATGCGCGTGACAAAATGAAGTAGTAGACTACTAGGTGTTTTCACTTCGAAGTTCGGAATAAAACCTTGTGAGTAAATATTACTCCCTCTTAACTTAAATATATAAAAATTGAAGTTTATATAAATCAAGAAATTGTTATATTTAGTTTAAAATTTAAATTAAATATTTATTTTTATTAATTTATTTTTTATATTCAGAATGGAAAGAAATATATAAATTTAAATTTAAAATATTTAATGATACATTTTCAATATTTGTGTTGTGTTTAAATATTATGCCAAATAATTATTTTTTAAACCTTGTTTAATTCTAGGTATGTCTGCATTTTCTGCCGTGGCATCACAATCACTGTTCAATCACAAAGCGACATCGAACCAAGCGACATTTTTTCCCAATATACTTTTGCCCAACTACAGTACAAAGGGTTTTAAAAAATAAATATCATTTCAATGAAAAGTACGAGGTTAAAAAATATTGCTCAAAATAATTAGAGTAAATGAGTTTTTATATTTTTGTCTCTTATGAAATGTATTTTCGGTATAATTGTGATACTGGTTAAGAATAAAAAATTAGTAAAGCTTGTATATTTTGACAATTAAGTAAAGGTTCTTTGAATTGTAGGAGTAACTATAACTATTTATATTTGAATAATAATTGAATAAATAGAGTCTTTCTTAGAATAACAAATTTTGTTTTCCTTGCATTCATGAAATTTGCTTATACTGGAATCCAGTCCCACTCGTTGTATTTATTCTTGGGTATACTTTTTTTTTTGTGGTACGAGTTCTTGGGTATACTTAATTGGATGGCAATGACAAATGGTTTGTTTTTTTGTTGATAATAGGCAAATGGAATAATTTATAAAAACAGTTAGAAGGAAAAATACGAGAAACTTGAAAATTGTTTACCATTTAGATTTGATTTTTTTGCCAAAGTGTATCATTTATAATTTTTATTTTTATTTTTTTGACAAAGTGTACTAAGATTTAGATGAAGTGAAACAATGAAAACAATGTTAAAAAATAAGTGGAAATAAAATAAAGAAACATGACAAATTTTTATTCCTATATGATTGAAAAAATGAGGATTAAAATGATAAAATTATAGTTCCTTTTTATTTCTCTTCCAAAAAAATTATGACACCTCTCATTATTCTAACCTTTTCAATTAAGAAAATATTTCATTTCATTTCTTTCAATTATTTTTTCATTATAAATTTATTTATCCAAATAGAATCTTAATTCTTTAACAGTCCAATGAAATATTAGCATTTCTTATTAATAGCATTCATAATGGAGTTTCCACATTTCAGCAAAAATAATAATAATGGAGTTCCCACAATTATATATTTAATATTTTAATAAAATCAATATCATATACATCACTTATTTTATAAGTTTTTTAATTTTCTGACTTAATATTTTCTTTTAATATACATCACTTTAATCATTTCAACTCAATACTTAAAAAAATTCACTAAATAGATCTATCAATGACACTATATCAAATTTTTTTTAATAAAAATAACAATGTAATAGTGATTTAACTAATATTAATATAATTTTAATTTATTTAAATACAATTTACTGTAAAAAAAAATAAAAAAAATGCTTTAAGAGCAATATTATAACCACCAAAATTTTACATCACACATGGGTGGCAATAAATTTATTCTTCTTTTTGATGTGCTCACCATATCTAACGTCACATGCACAGCAACAATAGCAACAACACAAACTATTTCTTAAATTATTATTATCAAATAAATGGTTCCTAAGTTATTAAACAATAATAATAAAATAATATATATTATTAGTCTTCATTTTTGTTTTTATTTTATTAAAACATTCTTCATTTTCATTTCACTACTTGCAGCTTCTGAGTCACACTCAACAAGTCCAAGCTATCTTGCACCTTTCAGATTCTACCTGCCACTTCTTTCTCTGTAAGACTTTATATTATATTATTCATTCCTTCTTCTACTTCAAGCATTTTTTCTCATTTCAAGTTATAATGACCTATGTTACTTCTACATTTAATCTTTCTTCATTTTTGTTGGTGAAATTGTGTATATTTCATTTGTAACCTTACTCTATCATCTGCATTAGCAATTTTCTTCTATGTTTTTGAATCAAGTTGTAAACTTTTTTACTGGGTTATCTTGATCTATTTATTTTTTGTCTCAGAAATAAAAAACCTTGTGCACTTTTTTTTTTTGTTTTGCCTTTTCTTTTCTGAGTGTGTGTAAGAACCTTGTCCTTAAATTGTGTGTTCTGTTGAAAAATCAAAATATAATAATAAGTCACCAAATCTGAGTGGTTTCTTCACCCAATTTTATAATAATGAAATGTTACTATTTTTTTTATTATAAAAAATAGTATAGTATTTAGTGATTATTGATATGAAATTGAATCATAACAATTAACAACCATTACAATACCTGTTGGTAGGTGATATGAATCATTTGTAAAAATGCTTAACTCAATCTCATTTTTGTATAATCTTTTAATTTCATAGGGTTTGTGAATTGTGATTGTGACTATTGTACTACACATTCAACTGCATTTAAGGAAGTAAGTTTTTGTTTATATAAGAGGTTTCATTATCTTGAAAACCATGAAAGGTAAGGGTAAGAGAAGTACTGGTACGGTTCAATTGGATTATCTGATTCACATACATGAGCTAAAGCCTTGGCCGCCATCGCAATCTCTCAGATCCATTCGATCTGTGTTGATACAATGGGAGAACGGCGAACGCTCTTCTGGCTCTAGCAAACTTGTTTCCCCTTCACTTGGTTCTCTCATTGGTGAAGGGAAAATCGAGTTCAATGAGTCGTTTAGGCTTTCTGTGACACTGGTGAGAGATATGTCTGTTAAAAATTCTGATGCCGAAGTTTTTCAAAAGAATGTTTTGGAGTTCCATTTGTATGAGCCTAGAAGGGATAAGATTGTTAAAGGTCAGTTGTTGGGGAGTGCTATCATAGACTTGGCAGATTGTGGCATAGTTAGAGAGACTTTAAGCATTACTGTACCGTTGAACTGCAAGAGAAACTACAGAAACACGGATCAGCCACTTTTATTTGTTAGAATCGAGCCTGTTGAAAAGAATCGCAGTAGGTCCACATTGAAGGAAAGTTTGTTGTCGAAGGAAAATTGCAGTGGTGATTCTGTGTCGGCGTTGATGAATGGAGAATATGCTGAGGAAGCTGAGATTGCTTCTATTACTGATGATGATGTCTCCTCTCATTCATCTGTTGCCGCAGTTACAACTTCTCCAGAATCAAGTGGGTATAATATGCCTCCTGATCGTGAAGAGGTACTCATGTTTTTCACTATTTTATTCTTCATTCGTAGAAGCAATGTAAATTTTTCTTCAAGTAGGAATCAACTAGATACCTTGGAGTTTACAACACTTACACACACTGCATATCAACCACTTGCGTTAGACCCCAATGGTTTAGCAACAATGTAAATTTCTTAAACTTTAATCAATAATGTTTGACAATTTGTATTGTCCTTCATCCTTATTCGATGAATGAATAACATTACAAGGTTTAGGACCCTTTTGCATTAAATTGTTCTTATGAATGAATGCAAGATAAATAAAAAACCATATTTTCATGTCATTATCAGCATGTGATCTAAGCCATATAGTTATTGCTGGGCATTTCTAAGCCATATAGTGATTGCTGCTGAATTGCAGAATGGAACAGCTCAAAAAATGGGAAGGAATGACAAGGAACATCAATTGGTTTCAGAAACAAAGGTTGAAAAATCGAATATGATGCAACAGGAGAGGAGTTCATCGCCCGTTTCATCTATGGATGTATCATCTGATGTTAGGAGTCCAATATATGGTCATAGTTCTACAAGCAGGTACGGAAGCAGTAATCATGAAAATTTGGATAAGGAGATTCATGAAAAAACTCCTAATTGTATAAATGTAATACCAAATGTTCAAACAAACAATAATGAAGATGCTTATGCAAGCAACACTGCTTCTCTAGATAGTAATTGCTTAAAGAACAAGAATCCAGGCTCCATAAGCAGTGATGGTTTGGAAATCAAGGAAAAATTAAGCGAGAGATACGAGGAAGCTGACAAATATTGTGTGGTGGAAAGAAGAAGTGATGAATATTACTACAATTCCGTTGAAGACCAGCTTGAAAATGGAATGTATAATTTTGAGAAGCAAAACCATTTAGAAGATAATTCAGCGAGTCAAGGCAATATTTCAAAAAGTGAAAGATCAAAATATGTAAAGTCAGTAAGGTCATCAGGAGACTTGGCGAGGAGTATCGGATCACATGGTAACAATTATTATGCTGAGGTAAAGGAAAATGGAATTAATGGAGATGCTCAAAACAATGGAGGGAATATAAGAAGCAGTGAAAGAAAAGATGCTAAGATTTATCCAAGGGATGCCCGAACTACCGTTTTAGACAGCAAGATTGAGCATTTGGAAAGCAAGATAAAGCTGCTTGAAGGAGAGCTAAGAGAAGCTGCATCGATTGAGGCTGCTTTATATTCGGTAGCTGCTGAGCATGGAAGCTCCATGAGTAAGGTTCATGCCCCAGCGCGACGTCTTTCCAGGCTTTACTTTCATGCTTGTAAAGAAAATATTCCTGCAAGAAGGTCTGGTGCAGCTAAAAGTGCTGTTTCTGGATTAGTACTTGTTGCGAAGGCATGTGGAAATGATGTTCCAAGGTGAGCCATTTGGATTACTATTTTTTATGATTAGGTTTACTGTTCACTGCATTTTATTCAAACTATTTTGCATTATCCCATCGCTAGTCAAGCCAATGATTGGGATTGGTTTTTAGTTGAAAAAAGTATTTTTAACTTTATGTCCTGGTTGGATAAATAACTTAATTAAGTGCTTATAGAAATGTTTATCATATAAGTACTTATGTATAAGTTATTTCTTTAACAAATGCTAAAGTAAAGTCAAACATGTTTTATATAAGCAATAAGTTGTTTTCATAAGCTATCTTTGAGAGCTTGTGAAATAAGCTGAAAATAGGTTATGAACATATCATAAGCTACTTCCGTAAGCTCTCACACACTGCCTCACAAGTGTTTATGCCAATAGATAAGTTCAAATAAGCCAATTCAAAAAGCTTATTTGGCATGAAGAGAGTGTTACTTATGTTGACTTGTCATATGTCTCACTCTGCAAAACATTTTCTAAATCAAGAATGAGCTTATTCTAAATAAAAAAGATGAAACAAGACTACATTAGCAGATAAATATCCTGCATGAAATCCTAAATAAAAGCGTATCACATTAATTATTAGCGGTTGATTAACGGATGTCTTGCTGATTTCTCACTACATGATGCGGAAATCTTAGTTTCATTAGGAACTGTACCAACTGCCTACTGATTAAAATCTTGCATCTGGATACAGATTGACATTTTGGCTGTCTAATTCTATTGTTTTGAGAACAATTATAAGCCAAACCACCAAGGAAGTGACACCATCAAATCCTTCACAAACTAGCGCAAGAAGGAAGAGTGGAGAGGGGAATGGCAAGACAGTACAACCATTAACATGGAAAGGGTTCTCTCCTAAGAAAATTGAAAATATAGCAAATGAATATGGTGGCTTTAGGAACTGGGATGACCCAAATGTGTTTGCATCGGCACTTGAAAAGGTTGAAGCTTGGATCTTCTCTCGCATTGTGGAATCTATTTGGTGGCAGGTAACACTTTATCTCATCCTCCCTTAGACTATAGTCACATAATTCATTTTTGTAACTGGGGAACTGCAAATTGGTTCATGAGCACCATTTCACAGTACTTCTGCGAACTGGTTTGCCTAAATTCCAGCTGAATTTGTGAAAACCTCCGAAAAGATGAAACTTTCGACAATCCTAAAATTGCCATACAAGCTGATTATGGATATCAACAAATTCTATTGGCATCTAACACAAACCTTTCTTTACATGTATACAGTCTCTGACTCCACATATGCAGCTTGTTGATGCAAAGATTACTAGCTCAAATGATCAAGAACTGGGAAATTTATCACTAGACATTTGGAAGAATGCTTTTAGAGAATCCTGTGAAAGGGTCTGTCCAGTCCGAGCTGAGGGGCATGAGTGTGGCTGTCTGTCTGTGCTGCCTAGATTGGTTAGTTAATCAAGTTCTTTTGTCATTTGTTTTACTATATGCTAAATGGTACTTAAGAGCCCAATATTGTTTGTTGTGGAACATGTTGGTCTTTTTTCTTTTTTTCTACTTCTTGAACTCATCTCTGTTAGGTATAATGTCTGATAATAAAGAGGGTTTCAAACTGTATGATTTGTGCAAATTGCTCAAGTACGAATCTTAAACACTTGCAACACTGCCAAAAATTGATATCTTTGAATCTACTAATCAATGTTCGATCTTAAGTTTGTTCAGCTTAGGGGATTAAATTGACATTAGAATGCATTTTTGTAACTTGTAGGTAATGGAGCAGTGCATAGCAAGATTAGATGTCGCTATGTTTAACGCCATTCTTCGTGAATCTGCTGACGACATTCCATCTGATCCTATATCTGACCCAATTAGTGAACCCAAGGCTCTCCCTATTCCACCTGGTAAATCAAGCTTTGGTGCCGGTGCTCGTCTAAAAACTGTGGTAACATTCTGATCTCAAAAAGTTTTACTTTTGTGCAAGCTATAGAATCTTCAATCTAGCTATCCACTCATGAATTCAATTCAAATATACATACATAGATTCAACTTACTACCTTGTTTAACCTGTAATCATTTTGAATCTTGAATACATGCCTCTTTTTGTTTCTGTTTTGAATTTCTCAGGTTGGTAACTGGTCTAGATGGCTGACTGACCTATTTGGTATTGATGACGACGACTCGCCTAAGGATAAAGATGATGACATTGATAACAATGATGAAAATTCATCCTTCAAGGCCTTCCATCTTCTTAATGCACTAAGTGATCTCTTGATGCTTCCTAAGGATATGCTGTTAAGTGCATCCATCAGGAAAGAGGTTAGCAAATCAACTAATGCTTTTCTTCATTCAGTTTTTTGTAAGTTTCTTCTCAAGCATGGTAAAAGGATCCTTGTTTGTGAAGGTTTGCCCAATGTTTGGTGCATCAATAATCAAGAAGATTCTAGACACTTTTGTCCCCGATGAGTTTTGCCCTGAGCCAATTCCCACTGCTGTGTTTGACGCTCTGGACTCACAGGTTAGATAACCAAATTTGCTATCTTTTTGTACTCTTAATTTATTAAGATAATTTTTGCCTTGGATGCTGCTATATATGCCTACATATATACATGGTTGCATGCATTTTACACACATATGGGAACTATGAACTGTATCTGATGAATGCTCAATGAAATTGATGGGTTATGATAAATACTTTTGATGCAGGATGATCTCGAGGATGGAAACGAGTCTGTCAACCACTTCCCATGCATTGCTGCTCCAATTGTATATTCACCTCCACAAGTGACAACCATTGCGAACATTGTTGGGGAGATCGGAAGTGAATCTAAGCTCAGTCAGCTGAGAAGAAGCAGATCATCTGTTGTTAGGAAGTCGTACACCAGTGACGACGAGCTTGATGAACTAAACTCCCCTTTATCTTCAATTTTATTTAGCAATTTCCCATCACTGGTATCGGCAAAACCCAACTTGAATCGGAAAGAAAGTCGCAATGAGTATGCTGTCAGATATGAACTTCTTAGGAATGTTTGGGTACACAGTGAGTGACCTTGCAGATATCAGATTTTACCTCATTCCTGTAACATGTATTGCATGTCACTGTAGAAAGAACATATATACTAAAGCTTTTAGCAGAGGAGAAACAACTAATTAGTATTCAAACACGAGATAGTGAAAATGGCATGCATGTAAATAATGAAATTGAGTCTATGTACTAGTAATGTATAATAAGGTAATGCGAGGGTAGATTCTAATTTGCCTTATTTAATGGCTTTCATATGCTGTGTTTGCTATATTTAAATTCCGAGTTCCAAGGACAATGTTTGGAAACATCATTTTTCACTGCCTGGTTACTTCCAACCTTGTGGCTTCACACTCGCCGGATGTTTACTTGATCTCAACATATTACCAAACATACTCTAGTATCAATCAAGTGAAATTAACCTCAACTGAAAAGCGGAAGAATTTACAGCTTCAAATATCAATCATGAAATTACCCGTGCATAGAAAAAAAAACAATATTTATCTTCCAATACATGGATACAAATTTGCAATAACATACTGGGCTACAGTAAAAGAATCTGATACAAACATGAAAGTCCTAAAGTTTGAACATCACATGCTTTAAAGCTAATATAACGTGTCCTTTGCTTGTTGATTCTGGGACCATACAAGTTACTAGAAACTAGAAAAGAGAAAAGAATGGAACACAATTGAACAAAATAGACTCAGAGTCACTACAAGAATTTGTTGTCATACTCATACATTTTGTATTTGATTCTTACTTGGACAGCTGCACTACTTAACAAACTGACACTCAAAATTTTCAAAATCAAGATCACCAATAATTGGGACACAAAATTTCTTTTAAATTCTACTAACTCTCATATTCACATATACTATAATGCCGAGGAGGGATTAGATGGGTGCTTCATGGAAGATTGACGCCCTTTCTTCAAGCAGTCAACTTCTGTGAAGAATTAAGAGCATTAATATGCTGGAGATGCAGTGCAGTCAGAAGTCCCTGCCAGGTTTCTCCAGGTCCACCTGCAACTTCGAAATTCAGAAGTTTCTTCTGCTTCCTGTAGTAATCTTCCAACATCATGGACTACAAAAGTAACTAGTATATTAGAACCAAAGAAAGGCAAATGAACTATGTGAAACCAGCATAAGAAAGATTATATATAGTGAGTCACCTCTTCTGAACGATTGTGGACGTGTTCTTCCTGCAATTGCTTGGTTGGGGTCCAAGAGCTGGTTGTAAACACATGTTCCTGACAAGAAGTAAATTTTTGAAGTCCTAGTTTCTTTTTCATGAAATCCTCTTGCGGACATTTGAAATTCACCACTAGATCAACATGAGCAATGTGATCAAGAATCTCCTGCAAAGCAGTCAGTAACAACCAGAATTTAAAGATGGGGCATAAGCATAAAGGCAAAATTCAGGTTGAACTTCATTGCCTCAGAAAATTTTAAAATAAATATTCAGAAATTGTGATTAGTAGGCATGATACAACAAATAATTCTTACAGGAGTATCTAACTATTACCAATTAAAAACTCAAGATACACTAAAGTGGCATATAGAGCTTAATTAAGCACTTAATGAACATCTACCTATCATATTTGAGTTTATGAAAATAAGATATCTAAAAGAGCTTGTAAAAAGAAGCCAAAAGCAACTTATAGGACACATTTGAGTTATTTTCAATAGCTCTTCCAAGCACTTATACCCAGAAAATAAGTCCAAAGATGCTATTCAAATGGCCTAAAATAATATAGTAATAAACAAATAAGACAACATAACATTTATTTACATGCATGCCTTGTCGGTGTAAATCTATTTTACAATGACAACCAATAAGAGTTAGTATGAATGAAATGAAACAAACTTACTGCTTGGATTCTTGATCGAGGAATTCCATCAAGAATGAATCCAGTTTCACCTCTATAGTATCCATCTTCAAGTCTCTTCGATAACAAAGCAAAAATGATTTCCTCTGGTACAAGTTTTCCATGATCCAATGCACTCGCTATCTGAATTACAATGAAGAACCCCACATTCACACACTAATAATAACAACAATATTAATCAACTATAAACATCACCAAATCACAACCAATTTAAAGTTAAAAGTTTGCTATTCCAGATAACTGTCATGCCAATTACTACCATGGTTCTAAACTGTGGTTGTTGTTGCAGTTAAATGCAAACAAATGCGGCAGCAAATGTTGTTACGATAATACCATTGCAGAGACTTCTAAAACCTTTATATTACAACATTAATTGAAGTTGCAAACCGTAATTTACAACTATAATTACTACTACTTAATTTAATGTGATTCTCACTTTTCTTTATTCACTTTAATTAAAAAAAAAAAGCAATATTCTTCTCTTTACAACATAATAAAGATATAACAACTTTAACCTGAAATTTAAAAGAGAGGGAGAAATAACAACGGTTGAATTACAACGATTATAAAGAAATTAATTAACAATTAATAATACGTATTAGATTCAAATTAAGAAAGGTAGAACGTGATTGATTACCTGCTGATAAAGAGAAGAACGAGGGTTAAGTTCTTGATGAAGGAGTGAGGCCATGGAAATGTGAGGAACTTCTAGAAGCTTCGAGAGTCTCTCAGAGAAAAGGTGTCTCTTAACTCCAGGTTCACCGATCATAACCCATTGAACACCACGCTCCGGCGCCGAACCTTCTGTGTTGAGCATACCACGTGGCGCGCTATGTTCGAATTGATCTTCTTCTTCGTCATCGTCGTAATCGTATTGAACCGCAGCTGCGGATCCGAATGGACGGTTGAGATTGAATTTGAGTGTTTTTAGCGACGCTGTGATCGCTCTAAGTCGTGCGATCGCGGACATGGTGGCTATGGTGATGCTTTTTTTTTCTTTTTTTTCTTTCTGTGTGAGAAAAATGTGGGAAAGAGAGTGTGGCTGCGGAAGGAGGAACCCTGAGGTTTAAACGAGGGGTGTGTGTTGTCGAGGGTTAGAGAAATGACACTGTTTTGTTGTGGGAATTACGAGAGTGCCACTATATGATGCGTGGCGAGAGCGAGTCGTCTTTTGTTGGGTAAGTTGACTTGTTTGTTATTGGTGGAAGGGAGATATTGTTGGACGGGTGCAAATGAGTGTTGTGCGGTTGTCCAATTTGGGAAAAGGAGGCCCCTTAAATTGCCAAATATACTTCTTATCAAATTTCATCTCTCACAGGTAAATTTTGGGATGCATGAATCAGATAATTTAAATTATTTGATTATGATATTTGATAGACATTAATATATAAGTCATCTTAATTTTCTCACAAAACACTTATTTTTTGATATTCATCTCCAAATTATTCATTTATTTTAAGATTTTTGAAGTTTAAAAATCTCATTTTTCTATCATCAATTTTATTTTTCTTTTATTATAAAGGTAATGTAACTCTAAAACACTCCTCATTGTTATTTTCGGTAATGGATTTTTAAAAAGCATAACACTATCGAATTCACGCATCCGATATGTGTTAGTGCTTTCTAGAATTTTCTACTTTTTGTATAATTGAGTTTTAATTTATGTTAAATGATTTTAGTTAGTTATGGTAGAGTTTGAAGTTGAATTTAGAAATTTGCCAACACCCGATTTGAAACCTAATTATGTAGCTGAACCAAAACTTGAGAGTATGTAGTTGAAGAACTGCCTGAACTCGTACTTGACTTGAAATCAAAGGAAGCAATCAATATGAAATCGGATATCGCATAGCTAGTGGTGATTGACATTGATGTTGTGATAAACTTTACCATGATAATAAATATAGTTGTCAAGATGGTTTGATTGCTTGGATTCGTCGTCGGGCAACTAAATTAGAATTTTCACTAGTAATTACAAAATCTGATCATGGTTTTGATAAAAGATTTTTTATTTTATTTTATTTTATATTGGGTTATGAAAGGAGTGGTGTGTATAAAGAAACCAATAAGAAGTTAAAACGCAAAAACACAAGATCTTGGAAATGTGAATGTTTATTCAGGTTGTGTGGTTATTTCTTAACAACTAAATAATGAAATCTTATAGTTGAGTCAAGATCACACAACCATGAGATCGATACAAAATCAGAAGTTCATATCATTGTTGGTCGTTTAAATGAGGAAGGGAATGAACTTATTGGTGAGATGACAATGAACATGGCCCCACCAAAAAATATGCTAATGACTTTGAAATACAGAAGAAATGAAAGTGTGACTACAATGAAGCAAGTTTATAATGCGTGTCAAAGATACAAGAAGGCTGGTCAAAGATCAAAAATGCAACATTTGTTGAAATACTTTTATGAGAAAAAATATGTATACATATATAGAATAGTCAATAAGTCTGAAACTGAAACTCAAGATATTTTTTGGGTTTATCTTAAATCAATCAAGTTGTTTTAACTTTTTTTCAGTTGTGTTGCTAATGGATTTGACTTATAAAAAAATTGGTATGATATGTCGTTGTTTGGGATTTTTGGTATGACTTCAACACATATGACATATTCAGTTGGGTTTGTTTTTCTCAAGTTTGAAAAGGAGGATAATTTCATTTGGGTCTTAGACATGTGTCATAATTTGTTGAAATCTATAGACAAGACTCTCAAGGTAATTGTGACTGACATAGATACTACATTGATGAATGTTGTTGCAAATGTTTTTTCAACCTCTACTACTTTACTGTGTCAGTATTATATTTCAAAAAATGTCACTACTAGATGCAAGTTGAATGTGACGGTAAAGTTGTGAAACATGTTGATGCGAATGTGAAATATGTCAAACTAACGTGATTATGGAACACCACAACGAGGGTTTGGGACTTTGTAGTTGAATCTTCTTCAGGTGATTCATATGAAGGTGTTGTTTTCAAGTTAAATATAGAAGTGTGAAAATTTTCTAAATTCCTCAAATATGTCGAAAGTATCATATTGGATGTGGCGAAGGAGAAAATTATAAAAACATGGACATGCTATGTGTTTCACTTCGACAAAACAAACAAAGTTAAATTTTCTCACCATAGGTTGACAAGGTACTTGTTAGATAGTTAATATGTTAGTCACAATTACCTTGAGAAGGTTTGAGAAGCGATGAACAATATGATGCAAACACAATTCACTAAGATACAAGTCTCATTTATAAGGAGTTTCAGTGTGCTAGAACACAAATACAAAAGATAATGTTTTGTATTTAAAGTTGTCGTTTAAAATTTCAAGAATTGGATTGAATTTTATTCATTGTGAAGAAGCACGAGCAAGTGAATGTGGTATAAACAGTACAAAATGTGTTTGTGTAATTAGAAAAATTTATGGTTTTTCATGTGCTTATATCATTGTTAAGAAAGTAATGCATGAGACGCCTATTCAACTTGATGAAGTACACACTCATTGATATATGTTTTTAAAAATATATGATATAATATTTTAATAAATATTATTATTATTATTAAAAAGACCTCTACTCAAATATTACTTTACACCTCAAAATATGTTGGACCAACTCAATTATTAACGATTATAGTATATCTATTCAATGAAAAAATAATTTCTGAAATTTTGAAAATTAATGGTTTATATTTTTTAATTTAGAAATGGAAAAATGAAATTTTAAATTAGTAATTATAATAAAATTATTATCAATCAGTTAAAATAAAATAAAATGCAATGATCATGTACTAATGGTGTAAAATAATTTTACTCTATCACTACGCGAAAAATAGGATTTTACGGCGTTTTTTTTAATCCATTTACAGCGCTTTTTCAAAAAAAAAAAATGCTGTGGAATCGAGCGCCGTAAAAGATACAACAACGCTTTTAAAAAAGCGCGGTAAAACATGTAGATATAATGCGCGCTTGTTATGCACATTTTACAGCGTTTTCTCAAACAAGCGCTGTAAAATGCACACATAATATGCATTATTATGCACATTTTACAGCGCTTATTTGAAAAATCGCTGTAAAATGTGCATATATAATTCATATACTGGGTGCGCCTTTTACAGTGCTTTTTTGAAAAAGCGCTGTAAAATGTACATCCAACATATGAATTATATGTGCATATTTTACAGCGTTGTAAAATGTCCACCTAATGCACATTTCACAGCGCTTTTTCAAAAAAGCGCTGTAAAATGTATTCTTTTTTTAAATGTTGTAAATTAAATTTTTGAAAAGCGCTTTTTAGCTTTTTATGGCATTTTTTTAGAAAGCGCTGTCTTTTATCTTTTGATCCAAAATCAGTTCACACAACAACAAAACATATTCAAATACCATAAGCAGTTCACACAATCAGTAGACAAAAAATAGAACTTTGTAACTTAATTAACATATATGTAACTCTGTAATTTACAACCTAATTAACTACATTCAGATACATATATATAACCTAATTTACAACCTAATTAATTACATATACATTGAACCTAATTAACTACATATCCATATGTATGTTCATATATTGTGTCCTATGATCATATACATATAATAACTAACAGAATATACAGAATATGCATTGGCTACCATATAAAATGAAAAGGTTTTTGAAAGTAAGTTTAAAATTAAGACATTTGCTTATAAACATTTCTCTTAAAAGTAAGCTTTTTAAAAATATTTGAAACATTTGTTTTAAAATAAAGACAAACAAAAATATAGTGTAAATTAATTTTATATTGCGTTCAATGAAGATGTGGTGATTTCTTTTTAAAATCAGTTACGAATTTCTTTTTTCAAGCAATGTTATAAGCAAAAAAATATTGGTCTTAATTGTACGCAAAAGTTACTACTTTTGAATCTATTATTCTTAATATACTCTCATTTTTTTTTTAAATTTTATAAATATTTAATGGACGTCTCTTTCAATTTTAATGAGTTAAAGTTTTAATCTTTAATATTAGTGGAACCCTTAATATTAATAGATTATTATGATATTCATGTAAATATGATATAAATATGATTCATGTGATATTATAAATGATTAATGTTGAAGAACATAATACAACTCTTATTCTCTCTTTCTCATTCATCTCTATTGTTTTATATTTTGCTATAATTTTAGTTAACTTTTTACCACGTTATTAGCTTGATTCTCTACCATACAAATTATGAGAATTTTTTTTTTGAAGGCTCTACATTGCAAGAATACTTTTTCTTCTTCTTCTAAATATTAATTAAATTCTAATCTTGTTATACTATGTTTACTTTCATATTAATTTTTTCATGTAATTACTTTTATATTTCAATATAAATTTTGTTGAGAAATTTTTTTGGCTTTTATAATATTACATATTTCTTTATTTATTTTTGTTAAATTTGAGAAGAATTTAACATTAAAAGCATCCTTAAAAGATTGCTAAAATAATAATAAAAAAATTATCATTGTTTATGAAGATGACATGGTATATAGTTCCTAAATAAATTAAAAAAAATTAAAGTTAAAGCATTCCAGAAGGAGTTTTCTTGAATATGTTACTGAAGATCCATAAGGAGTTTTCTTGAATATTGTTATTGAAGATTTGTGGTTGCCTTATTGAACAACTAGACCATGATTAAAGTCTACAAGATCTATTTGATCTTCATAGAATTTGAAACAAAGAAAATAAGTACATTTTTATACCTCGAATATGCTCGTGTAGCAGCAAGGTTGAGAAAAATAATTTTAAAAATATTTAAAAGATTAGTCATATTTATCGTTGAATAAAAAATTAGTAGTTGATTCAAAAAATAAAAGATCACATGATCCTTTTTTTTTACATGAAATGGTTCATTGACGTGATATTGATGTACTACATTTGAAAGACACTTTTTTACTTGAGAAGTTCGTAAGATAACATTACCGGTAACGCTGGAGGGTCGGATTGTTACAAAAAAAGACGCTTTTTCTTATGTTGATTATTTTAATTATTCTAATTTATAAATTATTAGTAATAATTGGAAAATTGGAGGAATATTAAAAGGAGATTAAACAATTATTAATTTTATTTTAGCAAAATAATAATAATAATAATAATAATAATAATAAAATGAGGTTAAATGAGTTAGATTAATAATATATAAAAGATCAAATATAACCCAAATAGGTTAAAATATAAAAGCTGAACACAGTCACACAGTTCTATAGCGGGAAAGATGAACCAGACGCACTTGGAGGAAAAAAATAGAAAATTGACACCGGTGATCAATAACTGTTCCAGAAAACTTTTTCCATTTTCTTCCAAATTTAAGTATGTTGTTTCTTATATTTAGTTAGTCAATTAAACATAATTTTCCAGATTCTTTACTACCCCAATTTCTCTCTAAAATACCCGACTTCTCCGTTTTTAGAATTCGTTATTTTGTATCATTCTCCTTCATCGTAAGTCCGATTTGAGTGAAACTAACGCCAAAACGACTGTGTGAAAAGTGGCTATATTATCCACTGATTGATTTTCTGATTTATGGTAATTTTCTTTGACCGATTTTCGAATTTAGTTTTTTAGAGTATCTCCTCATAATTTATTTTTGACGTTTACCTATAAATTGTCGAGTTAGATCGATTGAAGGATAAATAGTCAAAGAACAAAGACTATTTGGGCGTCAAATCGTATTCATAGTTGAAAGCATCAAAATAAGGTAAGGGGTGAGAGAACATTTGAATTCATGAGTATAATATATTGTGAGATGAACGGGAAAACCGTATTTCCCAACGATTCACCCGGGCTCGCTACGTATGCCAGTAGCCCTTTGAGGGATAAATTAATTAATTTACAAATTTAGAAATTGTGAGATTAAAATATAGAATATAAATATTTGTAGGGTGTTGATTGATTTAATTTCATTGAATGTGTGAAATTGATATTATTGTGATATTGGGTGTCGAATTAAATTTATATATATATATATGTGTGTGTGTGTGTGTATGTGTGTGTGTGATTAGATGAGTTTATGTGATGTGATAACAAAAGATGGATGTGTTGTGATAATTTTATGTGATGATGATGATGTATGATTAATAATTCTGATATAAATTTGTGATAAGTTTATGTGACGATGTTTGATTGATGATAATGATGATATAAATTTATGAAGAGTTTATGTGATGATGATGATGTATGATTAATGATAGTGATGTTCTAAATTGTGATGAGAATAGTGAATTAACCCCATAGTGGATGAAATAATAGTAATTTCAATTTTTGTTTGAGATGACGGTTTTAATGGAGTATCATAAACCAACAAGGGGAGAAAATAAATATTGTGAATTTGTGAAGTGGAGATTATTTTGTCATCATATAGGTAGGGCCTGACAAGCCTAGTGATTATAGGGAAGTACAACTGAATGGGCATGATCGTGGCGGTCTGCTGTCGAGTCTTAAGGCAAGATTGTTAAACCTTGGAGGTATTCGGATGGGGAATTCCTAAGTGACTTGGAGGTAGCACTCCAAATGTTGGGAGCTACCACGCTACACACATTTACCTCGATTGTCACGTATATGTGTCTCGGGTTCAGTTGAGGGTATCTATGAGGACATGGCCAATTTGAATTGTCCGTCCACCGGGATGATGACATAGTATCAAGCCTCCTAACCAAGTACTTCAGAGTTAGAATGGTACCACATTATGAAGTAGAGTCTAAGCTCATGCATAGCATTGCATTTTATTGTAATTGTTTTGTTGTTATTAATATCTCGTGTGTGGTGATAATTTCTCTTAGACAATTGATGATACAGTGAAATCTATTAATTTTTATTGAGTGATTTTGACATTTGAATGTGATATTTTCTTGATGGAATATTTGTGTAATGATACGGTCCTATTACGATTGTTTGCATGTTCTTCTTACTTGTATTATACTGTCATCATGATTTTGAAACTCATCTCCTTCGTTGTTTGTGTTTGACTGGCTGGTGTAACACCCCGATTTTTAACAACAAGAGTGTATTTTTGTTTTCAAAACAGATTCATAATAACAAAGAAATAAATAAGAAAATACTTTTGGATAAATATTTAAGGCGTACACAACGACAAATGAGTCAACAGAATTTACAAGCAGCGAAATAGTTTTTGAAATACGAACCCAAAGTATTTACACATCAAAAAGTGGTATATGGACCCATCAAATAAAATGTCAAGGGGACAATATTGGTATAGGTATAGTTTTCCAAATTAAAATAGATACAACCAAAAAGAAAGACATCTAGTCTCTATACGTCCACCTAATCTGATCATACTACAAAAACTATACAACCCGAGTGATCTCCACGCGCCTCGCAAGATCCTCTAACACAGCTCTAGTCAGGTGTGTTCAATTACATTCTCATCCACATGGTACTAACCGGTAGGATGGCCCTGGTTCTCATCTGAGGGCAAAGCCCAGATTTCCACAATAGTTGTAAAGGATCACCAACTGAAATTAACAATTAACACATAACATTTAAGTTTTTAAATGCACAAAATAACCTTTCAACTTAGCATGCACCTTAAAAGGGTTTCCATATGCCAAACATTCATAAACAAGGTTGAAAAATGAAGTTTTTAACAAAACAACACTGTTGTATTCGAATACAGCATCTCTGTATTCGAATACAAGGTTGTTTTAGCATTCAGCAGCAAAAACAGCATGTCTGTATTCGAATACAACCTTCTGTATTCGACTACACAGCAAGTCAGTAGCAAAACAACATGTATGTATTTGACTACAATAGTCTGTATTCGACTACACAGTAAGTCAGTGGCAAAAACAGCATGTCTGTATTCGAATACACATCAGACAACAATAGAAAAACAGCAAAATTTCAACTTTTTAAAGGGTTTCGAAACCAATCAACACTTACATACAAATCCAAACAATCACACTTAACAATTATAGCGCAATCACCACAACATCTTGAGTTTCAAAATGGTTTTGCAATCAAGCACACTTACAAACAATTCCAAAACATCCACACTTGGCAATCATAACACAATCACCACGACAACTTAAGTTTCGAAAAGGTTTTGCAATCAACCACACCTACACGCAATTCCAAAACATTCACACTTGGCAATTATAACACAATCACCACGACAACGTAAGTTTCGAAAAGGTTTTGCAATCAACCACACTTACACGCAATTCCAAAACATCCACACTTGGCAATTATAACACAATCACCATGACAACTTGAGTTCAAACACTCAATCATAATCTTAAATCAAACACGACTCGCGTGCCAAGCACCCTAATGCAATGTGTATATGCCAAAATGCATGGACTCGGAATTCTAAACCAAAACCCTCCTCGAAGAGCCGTAAATCATAATTGAACCGCCTATCATAGGCCGAAGTACTAAATTACCGAGGTGCTACCTATCATGGGTCAGCACGATTTACTAAACACGTGCAGTCTATCGCAGATCTTACACGACGCGACAATCCCCACAAGGATAAGATGAACCAGAAAATCACATGGAATCATCTCGTGGCCCATCCGGTCACCACGTACTATGAAATGCATGAGCATACTCTAACTCTATCCACGACAATTTTTAAGTAAATACAGATATTAAAAGATTCTTCATTTTTAATACCCGTTTAACTATAACAATTCCGACGACAATCATTAAGTAAATGCAGATATTAAAAGATTCCCCATTTTTAATACCCATTTAACTCTAACAATTCGGACAACAATCATTAAGTAAATACAGATATTAAAAGATTTTTCATTTTTAATACCCATTTAACTATAACAATTCCGACGACAATCATTAAGTAAATGCAGATATTAAAAGATTCCCTATTTTTAATACCCATTTAACTATAACAATTCGGACAACAATCATTAAGTAAATGCAGATATTAAAAGATTCCCTATTTTTAATACCCATTTAACTCTAACAATTCGGACAACAATCATTAAGTAAATACAGATATTAAAAGATTCCCCATTTTTAATACCCATTTAACTCTAACAATTCGGACGACAATCATTAAGTAAATGCAGATATTAAAAGATTCCCCATTTTTAATATCTATTTAACTCTAACAATTCTCACGACAAATATTAAGTAAACTTAGATATTAAAAGATTCCCTATTTTTAATACCCATTTAACTCTAATGATTTTCAAATTCCACACAAAACATACTCAAACATATTCTCAAATTCAATGCACAATTCACACCAAAACGCATCAATTCATTTTTTTCACAGAATCCACACAAACACATCCCAAAATTTATAAATATTAATTATGAACACGTAAAATTTCATTTCCTCAAAACCACGCATAAGTGAGTTAAATTCATTTCTCACGAAACACTCATCAATATCACCAAAACCCAACTCTAAAATTTCACCCATAAAAGCATTAAATTCATTTTCTACAAATCAACACTTCAACCCTAACAAATTTCTTTTCCACACACAACCATAGATAAGTCCCTAAATGCAAACTAAAAGTTTGGAAGGAGCCCTTACCTTAACGTTAGCTTTAACGAGTGATTACGGTACCGCGAGTAATTCCAATAAAATCTCCGCTCGCGACGTCGCTTCCAAAGTTAGTTCACAACCACCGTAGCATGGAGGTGAGCAACTTTATCTTCTATCTCTTCGCGAAACAAAGCTTAGATCTAGACGAAACATGGAGGTTTGTGTTTAACGGTTTTGAAAATCCGTAACACCGTTTTTCTTCTTTTTTGATTCAAAGAGGAAGAATGAAGTTGAGAAATTCTTGTCTTCTCACCCACCAAGCCTTGGTTCCTTTTCTTGAAGCAAAAGAGGAAGAGGAAGAAAGAATGATTCGCGAGGCAGGGAACCGTGCTGTTTCTTGCTCTATTTCTTTTTTTTTTTCTACTCCTTTCTAATATACATACATATATATTACTTATAATATATATATATATATATAATAATTAAACCTAAACCAATAAATATCTAGATATTTATGAAAATCGTCACTTCTCAAACCATTTTGATAAAAATATCTACTCTCGTCATAACTCAATTGACAGATAAATTTTTTTACAAATAAAGATATTTTTAATAAAACTGCCCAGAATTATATTCTTCGTAACCTAAGTAAATTATTCTTCGACAAATAATTTTAATCCAATTTCCAAAAATATATTTTCGGCATTTAACTCACTAAATACCGAAAACTGAGCTAAAAGCCTAAGAAATTCAACACAAAATATCCTAAAACTATGGGTCTTACAGCTGGGCCATGTGTTTTCGAAATCGTAGTTATTACAGGTTAATGAGTCTTGAAGTTCAAGTTTTGGAGGAACCCCGCTCTGATAGGTGATACCGGGAATAAGAGTTTTAATTTGTATTTTGTTTATTTAAAAAACATTAGATATTAGATTTTTGTATGAAAACCTTAGAAGTACTAGTAAGTTTTTGGAATTAAATCAAGTAATTATACTTAAATCAAGCTTATCGAGATTGCACTATTTTAATTGATAAAATAAGTTTAAAGTGTTTTTATTTTTATTTTTGAGAAACGTGATATCCTAAATTAGATATTAGATTTTTATTCTCTTTAACAAATTTTATTTATCCGCTGCAAGTTTTCTCCAAATAATTTAGTATATATTATTACAAATATTATTTTGGGGTTTAGGGTGTCACAGACACTACCCAAGATCAAGTTAGTATTTTATATATTTTAAATTTAGATTAGTAAATATATATGTGATATTATAAATATATTTATATTATTTTTAAAATATAGATTAATAATATATATGTGTTATTATAGATTTATTTATAAAAATATAAGAATTATGTTGTTTACATAATATATGATAAATAAAAGTTTCAAACACATGTAAAACATATTGATTTTAATATAACTATTTTTTTTAAAAACATTATTAAAATTGATGATATTATTATTTTGTTATAATGAAGTCTTGATACATATTAATATAGTTTATTGATTGTTAGTCTTCATATTTTTTGTTAGTCTTGATTATTAAAGAAACATCATTTAAAATTTTATTTCAATTTATATAATTATAGTCTTGATAATAATTTATTATATTGTTTGCAAATTAATTAATACTCCCCTAATTGACATATAAAATAAAACTTATTGATTTTAATATAACTATTTTTTTAAAAAAATATTATTAAAATTGATGATATTAATTATTATTTTTTGTTATAAGTCTTGATACATATTATATAGTTTATTTTTTGTTAGTCTCGATATTTTTTGTTAGTCTTGATTATTAAATAAATATCATTTAAAATTTTATTTTGGTTTATACAATTATAGTATTGATAATAACTTATCATATTGTTTGCAAATGCATACTCCCCTAATTGACATATAAATTGTATGTCAAAATTTATATATAATGCTTTTGAAAAATAAAGCAATTAATATATAAAACATCGATATATATATATATATATATATATATATATATATATATATGCACATAATTTATATATTTATTTAATTTTCAGGATAAACATATATATATATATATATATATATATATATATATATGGATATAGACCGTAGTTGGATGTACGATAGGAATTTTCCTGGAAGAAAGGGTCTTAAACAAGGTTAAAGACTTTCTCAACTTTGCGAGAGTGCAAAAAATTGTCGAAGATGAAGAGGGAATGAGATGTCCATGTTGTTTATGTCGATGTAGACGGTTTAAAAGGGAAGATGAAATAAGATTGCATTTATATGTTGATGGATTTATGCCTAACTACTGGATTTGGACTAATCATGGGGAAGAGTCTCCGGCGGCGTCTAATACTAGTACATGTGTGGAGAATTATAACATAGGTCCTTCAAGTAGTACTAACATGTTAGGTATAGATTATTATAACTATCAATACTTTGAGGCAATGAATGATATGATCTCGGATGCTGTTGGGGTTAATTTGTCATTCAATGAAGATCAATATGACGATACCATGATGTCTCCTCCAACATAAATTAATAATACTTTTGAGGGACTTCTTTCGTCGAGTAACATTGCAGGAAATAATGATGGTGGGAGTGAAGCTGATCAGAAGAATTATTATGAGAATTGATTTAATTTGAATAATTTCATAATTTTATTTTTGGGTTGTAATGAACACATATTTATCTTGTCCTAGTTAACTATTGTGTGTTTAATTTTGGGTTTGTAAGACATTATTTATTAATTTTAGAATGTTTTATTTGGTTTGGTAGTAATTAATTACTTTAATTATTATTAATATTATATTTTTATATATAATATTTATTTTAATTTTTAAATTTAAATTTAATTTTAATTTAAATTAATTTTTAATTATAATTATAATTTAAATATTATATTTTAAATATTATATAAATTCAATTTAAATGATAATTAAATTGTAATATTATATTTTTAATTTCAATTTTTAATTTATATTCAGATTAGTTTATTATATATTAAATTTAATTTATATTGATATTGATATTATATTTTAAATTTAATTTAAATTTAATTGTAATTTTAATTTTAATTTTAATTTTAAATTTATATTCATATTAATTTATTATATATAATATTATAATAAAGCATCAATTTCGAATTTAAAAAATTAATTTTTTAATATACTTAATATTTTGTGGCGGCCTAAACCGTCACAATGGGAAGCATTTGTGGCGGTCTGGGCCCTCACAAAGGTTTAACTTTTTAAAATCACCTTGTCTTTTGTGGCAGCCTGTGCCCTCACAAAGGCAGACGTTTGTTACGGCTTTTGCCCTCACAAAAGGCAACATACATTTCACCCTTTGTGGTCATTTTGGCCGCTACAAAGTTGTGGCGACCTTTGCCCTCACAAAGGCAGGCGTTTGTTACGGTTTTTGTCCTCACAAAAGGCAACATACATTTCACCCTTTGTGGTCGTTTTGGCCGCTACAAAGGTTTGTGACCAACATATTTGTGCCTACCTAAGTCCGCCACAAATTTATCCTTTGTGGTTATTTTTTCCCCTTTTGTGAGGGCTTTTGGCCCATAAAATCCTTGTTTTCTTGTTGTGACACAACTATAAATATTGCAATTAATATTTTGTATGTGTCTCTCTTTTTTTTTTAGAGATTAAATGATAAAGAAATATGAACGCACCGTGAGATTTCATATTTGAATTTAGGATAACAATATCAACATTTTATAAATGAGCTAAGTCTTACAAATTATATATCTCTTATATTTATCAATAACAAATAATTGTCTTATATTTTTTTTATGTATCAATGATAAATATTTATTATGTATATTATTAATATTTATTAAAGACAAAATTTATCTTATATTTTTTTAATATATTTATCATTGACAAAGATTTATCATGTGTTTTTTTTTTATATATTAGTGATAAATATTTGTCATGTATATGTTTATATATCAATGATAAATATTTATGATATAACTTTTATTTTTCATTAATAAATATTTGTCTCGTATCTTTTATATGCATCAGTTACAAATATTTATCTCATATTTTTTTTAATATTTATTAATGAAAAATATTTACATAATATTTTTAGATATCAAAAGTAAATATTTATTGTATAATTTTTTATGTTTATTGCTGATAAATAATTATTCTCTGTTTTTTATACATATACTTTTTTTTTAATATTTATCAATAACAAATAAATTGAAGAATATTGGATATTACTTTGCCGCCTAATTTGACACAATGACTTGCGAAATGAAAAGCACGTAAACAAATGCTTTAGTTACAAATTTGTGTTGATTTTACGGATAATGAAGCTAGGTACACAGTTGTTGTGTTGATTTTACACCTATAGAGTTTGTCATTTGTTACACTAAGTGGTCAATAAATTTCCGATATCATTATATCTTTTCACATATTCCATGTATCTCTCATCCTCCTGAGTTACACACTTCATAACCTGTGCAAAGAGTAGTGATACTCAACTCAAGTACACAACTCTGGTGAGTTGGATATAGATGTACTAACATTATTCAACAAAATTTCATACTATTATTCTGTAGATGATACTCAACTCAAGAACTAATTAAAATGCAAACCATAAGTATAAAAAATAAATAATAATAATAATAATAATAATAATAAAGCATCTATCTTTCTTATATTATATTATATTATATTATATTCTTGTTGTGTCTTTGTCGCATACATTCAACATGTAAGTGATGAATAGTCATAAATAAATAATTTTAAATTTTCTTAATCTAATTATCTTAAACTATTATTTTATCAGATAAATTTAATATTCAAATGTTTATTGTGAAAATTATTTAAATAACTTTGATATGATATATATATATATATATATGAAGATAAATATTATTGATAATATGAGTTGTTAAGTTATTCCTAATATACCATTCATTTATTTTAAAAACATTTAAAGTTAAACATTTGACAATAAAAACAATAACTTAGTCAATTTTAATTTATTTTACATAAAATTCAAAAAATTGATTGCTATAACTAAATTTCTTAATAATTGTAATAGTAGTTTGTTTTTTTAATAATAATGATCAAAGAAAATAAGATCATATGGCAAACCATTAAACTCTGAAATAAAACTTTTGAAAATATCATAAAAAAAGAAAAAGCAAAACTTTTGAAAGTATTATGAAATTCGTGTTTAAAAGTAAAACGTTTGTCTTATTTATCACAACATCTCCTTAATTGCACACATCGACAGGGTTATGAAATTCGTGTTTAAAAGTAAAACGTTTGTCTTATTTATCACAACATCTCCTTAATTGCACACACACACACAACAAAAAGTTTCATTTCCTTCGAGTAAAATATCATATTGTCTCTAATATTATTAATAAAAGTCCTTAAAAAAATTCTCTCTCTTTCTCTCTTTTTTCCATCAATTTTATTCGAAAATTTGAATTGTTCGAATTAAATTTACAAACATTCAAACTTTTGAAACTTTCGAAATGCAAAAGCAAGATAAACATCAAAATTTTGAAATTTAATTTCGAAATATTAATTTTCCAAAATTTGAAAATTTCTATGAACATGAAACTTTGGAAATACATTTTTTCCCAAAATTTTGAAATTTTCAAAAGTTTTCATGAATATGAAATTTTCGAAATGCAGAAACCTTCGAAACTTTCTAACAATATGAAAATTTCGAAATATAAAATTCAGAAATAGTTTTTCAATTTCGCAACTTTGGTATTCATGGAAATACATTTTTATTAGTAATAAATAGTAATAAATTATTAATAATAAATAGCAATAAATTTATAATAATAATTTTATAGTGATAAATAGTAATATATTTATAGTAATAAATTAATAGTAATGAATTTGATTTCTTATTTTGAAAGTTTGAAATTTTTTGAAACTTTCAAAACTGACTTACTTTGAATGTTTGAAATTTTTTAATGATATGTGTTTTTGAAGTCTCACATTCATCTAAACTTTTGAAATTTTCTCAAAATTTTTATTTTGGAACTTTATATTCATCGAAATTGGTAATTATTTTTGTAAAATTATATTTCGAAAGTTTCCATTTTAACAAAAGTTTCAAATAAATCATAAAATTCACTTTTAATTATTTTGAAAGTTTGAAACTTTCGAAGATTAAGAAATTTTTTGTATGTTTTGAAAGTGGAGGTGAGAAAACAGAGGTAAATTTTTTTTTCTTCATGATTTTATATTAAATAAAAAGGATAAAATAGTCATTAGAAAAAAATGGGGGTGAGAGGTAAAAATGGGGATCGATAATCTCTTTCATATAATTGTGTCTTAAGTTACTACCTTCATTTTTATATAAAAAACTTGGTTGAATAAATTATGGAAATTAAAAAAATTAATTAATAATTGATAACCTATTTCATATAATTGTTTCTTAAGTTACTACTATGGGTGGAAATAGGCCAGGTCAGGCTTTGAAAGGCCTGAGCCTGACCTACAATTTATTTTTTCAGCCTAAGTCTGTCCTACGGCCTATCATAGGCTTTTTTTTCCGGCCTGACATGACCTTTTTAATAGTCTGGCCTGGTCTGAAAGTCCTTTTTAAAAGTCTTTTTAAACGTATCCATTATTACCTCTTAAACAAATAAGGAACAAATATAGAACTGCTATCGAATATAGAACGACTATTGAATATGAAATGATTACTAAGTGATTGTCTAATTGATAAAATTTAAAATAGAAAATAATATTATTAATATAATAATAAAAAATAATATTAATAAATAATAAATATATATAGGTCGGCCTATCAGGCATAATAGACTTTTTTGATAAGCTTCTATTTAAAAAAATAGGCTTTAAAAACAGTAGCCTAACCTTTTTATTAAATAGGCCATAGCAGACCAGATCATAAGTAGGCCAGATCATATGCCTTTACGGACGGCCTAGCCTATTGCCATCCCTAGTTACTACCCACAGTTTTGTGTATAAAACTTAGTTGAATAAATTATTAAAATTAATTATATTATTAAATTTATTAATAACTTAAGTTATTTTATGAATTTATTTTTAGAAAAAGATAATTAGATTATAATTTTATTACAACTTATAAAAAATAATTTAATATAATTTAATATAATTAAAAACAAATTTGTAAGAAAATAATTAATATAATTAAAAAAATGAAATAGTTTTATAAAAAAAAAATATAAGAAGAGTTCTATATTTAGCAGATATATTTTCTAGAAACTAAGTTCCAACCTTCGAAAGTCGGTTATTAAATTTTCCAATACTCCATCTATGTTCTTCTCACAATCAAATACTATGGCTTAATTTCCCATGTTGTTGTGCGTTAAATCTGTGTTGCACAAGTCTTTGGCGGCTCCTCGTTCCCCACGTTGATGAATAAACTAACACATTTGACATGTGAGTATTTTTATTTCCACGCCACAAATTAATACAATTTCCCGATATATGGGCACTTTTTTTTCTTGACAAAACCAATATACGATTGAGAGAGATGTTTGCGAAACAATTGAAAATTAATATATTTTAGTATTATTAAATTAAATTAACAATAGTTTAATAATATATTATTTATAAATAAATTTAATTATATTTTAAATTTAGCATTGTTAAATTTTAAAGTTTTATATTTTTTATTTTAAAATAATTAATATTTATTTATAAACTTATATTAAAAAAATACCAAGTTTCTTTTATGCGTCCGTTTCTTCACGGCCTGTCCCTATCGTTCGTTGTTGTCTCTCTTCTATTTTGCATAGTTTATTTCTGTCGTTAATTTATTAAGAATTAATGACAAATTGGAAAATAACAGAGCAACAATAATGTAAAGAGTATTTCTCACAAAGATGAAAAAATAACATATGAAAACAATTTTCTTCAATGGTGGAACAGTTTTACAAGAGGAATTATGAATTTTTAGATTGATAATAACTTTAATTTTAATTAAAATAAAAATAATCTATTAAATTTATGAAAATTAAATTAATAAAATAAATAAACCGATATAAATAATTTAATCTGTTAACGTGTGAAAAAGAGTAATATATATAAAAAGTGAATACCATAATATTGTCATCATGGATACGTGGTCGTACAAAGTTAATTAATTGGTCAAATCTTTTCAAAGAAAATAAAAAAGAAAATTATTTGGTCAACTTTCGCTACGCGCATTTCATCTTTTATATATTTTACCCAAATTACATATCTTCCATTTTCGACCATCTTTTCTTCGAAATTCTGTATATCTTTTCCAAAAAGACATTAATTGTTACGATTGTATTTATATTTATATATATATATATGTTCACATCTTATAAGTTATTGGATATTAGTTGTGATATGGTTGTTATGGACAAGGTAAGCCAATATGAACGTGTATTCAATCTGTTCGACGAAAACAGAGACGGCAAGATATCGCCGGCGGAGCTTCAACAATGCGTGGAGGCGGTCGGCGGCGAGAAGTTATCGACTGAGGATGCAGAGGCGGCTGTGACGAATTTGGACACCGACGGTGATGGACTATTGGGGTTTGATGATTTTGTGAAGTTTGTGGAAGGAGGGAAAGAGGAAGATAAAGTGAATGACTTGAAAGAGGCTTTTAAGTTGTATGACATGGATGGAAGTGGTTGCATCACACCAAGGAGTCTTAAGAGAATGCTTAGTAGATTAGGTGATTCTAGAAGTATAGATGAGTGTCAACTTATGATTTCTAAGTTTGATTTAGATGGGGATGGAAAAATTAGTTTTGAAGAATTTAAGGTCATGATGTTGTAATGCATGCGTATGTTTAATCCTATTCTTTGAATCGTTAATGAGATAATATATTTGTACCCCTCCATTTTATATCGAGTGTTGTTTGAGGTTTATTTGACGGGATTAAAATGTTGAATTTTTTTAATTAATAATAATTAATTATTCTATTATTTTAATATATTTTTTGAAATATGGATATATTTGTTTTTTTGTCTGTATTTGAGAATGATCTACGATAGATTGAGTTGTTCCTTTGATAAACTCATTGAGAAGTATCTCCTTTTGCTAGTGTATATATATTTTGTCATCTCATTAAATCAAAATATACGAAGCAATAAACATCTGAAAGATTACATTCTTACTATCGATTTTGGAAAGGCTGTGGATCCTACTATCACTACAGGTACAATATCGTTTATTATATGGTTATTCCAAAACTACATTAACCGTTTATCGAATATATAAATTGTTCGTGTGCATAAACAAATTGATCCTATTATCAAACTGGATCAGTAACAGCCCAAATCGGTTTATCCTTTAAATTTTTTATCCCATTATCTGATTGAATCATGTATAATCTAATGATGTGCAGGAATTGATTTATGATTTGAATGAATCATTAAATTTAATTATTTGGTAATCCTTATTCGAGTACAGTTGTAATTGATATTTTATTTTCCTCTTAATGTTTCGGTTTTTCTTTTGGATCGTAATAATTATGTTCGAAAGAGGAATGTTTTTTAAATTATTTTAAAAGATTTTGTTGCCTGTTGTCACACTATACCAAAAAAAAAAAAAATGCATGCAATTTGGTTCGTAATTCATGAAATTAACATATGCAATCTTTTTATATTTGAATCACTATAAATTGAGACTAAATTCGTTGTATCGCGTTGATCGAGGAGTGAAATCGATTTAGGTCATATGCGGGTCTGCGCAACTTGTTTGGAAGCAAAATGAGTTAAGAAGATGTTTGTTGCGTCTTGCCCAGAGGCGTGTGCGAAACACGTGAGGCACATGAACGACGTCTAAAAACTCCGACTTTTATTTTTAATTACCGTATAAAAACTAAATAATTTTAATTAATCTTAGCATAACTTGCTATTATAAATATATTAGTCTCAAAATTTTAACCTAAAACTTTGTGTGGTAATTTCACACATTCTTTTTGGAGGTTTCTGATAAATAAAATTCTACTCATAAATTAATCTTTGTTATGAAATAGTTACTTGATGTACTTTTTACTATTATGCATGATTCATGTTTATTATATATTCTTTGTCCATAAATATTCATGATTTGTATAGTTGTCAACTCGCTGGATACAATTCGAGGAATCTTGTATGTTAATTGTATAACTAATTTTGTAGTAATAAATATATTTATATTTAGTAATTATATCCTACTGATATATTATTAATATAAATTCTAAATAAACAAAATTTATTAGTAAATATTATATTAGTAATAACTATACCTTATCAGTGTATTATTATTAGTATAATTTTGTTATGATAGTAATATATTATTTATTATTTACTACTTATGCTTGTGTGTATCATTTTTAAATATCTTATGGATATTAGAATTATGGTAATGCAAGTTACGTTGAGACAAAATCATGTTTTAAAAACGATAAACATTAATAAGTATAAAGAATACTTAAAAAATATTATTGATTAAATGATCTAGAGATATTTTTTATGCACACTGTTATTTAAGATATGATCTTGAGGGATCCTTTTAAGATAATAAATAATAAAAAACAAAAAAAAAATCAAAGTACGAATCAAGAAGCCAATTAATTCGAATGTATGAGAAGTAGGGCCGGTAATTGACATGTTTAATATGGGGGAAATGTACCAGGCACCCCAACCCTTCTACCTGTCCCCCATGCTTAATGAAAATATTATTTTACCCTTCACCTCATCTATAAAAATCCAAAAAAATTTTACTTTCATTTTTTACACATTACATTCGAAAGTTTAAAAAATTCGAAATTCATCCAAGTTATCACTCGAAGATTTAAGAGTTTCTAAGTTGAAAAGTAAGTTTTTTTCGAAACTTTGCATATCTCTTAAAATTTCGAAATGCACCTCGAACATTTTGAAACTTTCGAAACATGTTTCGAAAGTTTAGAAGTATACCTCAAAAATTTATAGATTGGTTCGAAAGTTTGTAGAAAGATTCGAAAGTTTGGATTATTAAGTTTCGAAAGTTTTGAAAGTTTAGAGAAACCCTCGAAAGTTTATGTTGGTTTCGAAACTTTAGGGTGGACCTCGAAGGTTTAGGGGGGTGGACCTCGAAATTTTAGAGAAAACATCGAAACTTTAGGGTGGACTTCAAAACCCTCGAAAGTTTAGGTTTTAATTTTAGATTTTTATAACATTTATTTTATTTATTGTTTTATTTTATTTAATATGTAAATAATTTTTTTATTTATTGTTTTAAAATTTTATAACATTATTTAGAACATTATTATTTATTTATTGTTTATAAATTATTGTTTTATACTTGATAACATTATATTATTTATTGTTTATAATTTTTTTTAATATCTAAATATTTATATGTTGCTCTTTATTAGATTATTTTTTTTATTGTTTATAATTTCTTTTTGTTTATTTTATTTATTGTTTTATTTTATTTAATATTTAAATAATTTTTTTATTTATTGTTTTAATTTTATAACATTATTTAGAACATTATTATTTATTTATTGTTTATAAATTATTGTTTTATACTTGATAACATTATATTATTTATTGTTTATAATTTTTTTTAATATGTTAATATTTATATGTTGCCCTTTATTAGATTATTTGTTTTATTGTTTATAATTTTTGTGGTTGTTTATTTTATTTATTGTTTTATTTTATTTAATATGTAAATAATTTTTTTATTTATTGTTTTAAAATTTTATAACATTATTTAGAACATTATTATTTATTTATTGTTTATAAATTATTGTTTTATACTTGATAACATTATATTATTTATTTTTTATAATTTTTTTTAATATGTAAATATTTATATGTTGCCCTTTATTAGATTATTTGTTTTATTGTTTATAATTTTTGTTGTTGTTTATTTTATTTATTGTTTTATTTTATTTAATATGTAAATAATTTTTTTATTTATTGTTTTAAAATTTTATAACATTATTTAGAACATTATTATTTATTTATTGTTTATAAATTATTGTTTTATACTTGATAACATTATATTATTTTATGTTTATAATTTTTTTTTAATATGTAAATATTTATATGTTGTAGTGCCTAGGATGAGAGGTTCTTTCGGCCAAATTTTTCGGAACATTATAGGTGGTGATAGAGGTGATTAAATTTAAATAATTATATATTAAATAATATATTTTTGTTGCCTTTTGTTATATTATTTATTTGTCTTTTATAATATTTTTTAGGCGTAATTGCACTTTTGGTCCCCCTATTATAGGTGAAAATTAAAAGTAGTCCCCCCATTTTGTTTGTCCCCAGTTTTAGTCCCCTAAACAGAATTTGATGCCAAATCATGATGAGTTGTCATTTTTTTAATGACGTGTCAATAAATAGGTGACGCAGACGCGTACATGGAATAAACTTATTATTATATTATTTCTGATTAAAAAATATAATTTTTATTTTTCAAAGATCATTTTAATAATTGTGAAATATATTTAAAAATATAATTAAATTGTTAAAATTAAATTAAATTAAAATAAAATTGCAAAACCCTAAAGCCCCAAATTTGTATGAACATGTTTCAAGTTAAAGCCCCAAATCTTTGAACCCTAATGCCCCAAATTTTTTCCTAATGAAGTTAAATCATTTCAACAATTTATTCTAATTGAAACAACAATTTATTCTAATTGGGCTCGTGAAATCGCTTCCATTGCATTCTCTTGTGCTTGGTTTCTATACTTTGATATCTCTTCCAATGTTGATCTTTTCTGTTCTTCTTCTTTTGTTTCTCTTGCTCGTTCTCTCCGTCTTTGTTCGACAGCATTTTTCTCACTTATTCAACCAAAGTTTTGTTCACCTTTTGTTGCTCTCTCTGCTACAACTTGTCCTGTTCCGAACTCTGTTTTTGTTGGTTTATTGTGTTGTGGTGTTCCAGAAACAACTTTTGTTCTTCTATCGAGTTGTTCCAACTTTTGTTCCCTTTTGATTCCATTTCCAAGTTTCCCACATCACGAACAACACCAAAACGTTCTTCTCCTCTGTCTTTGTTGTTGCGATGAGAGAGAGAGTCAAAATTGGAACCGAGTTCGTGGGTTTCTCTTGTTTTTCCTGTTCCACCAATGTCTCCAATATCTTTCCCTGCATGGTCTTTGTTGATTTCAGTTTGTTATATTTTTTAAAATATTGTCACAATTATAATAATGGTTTTTAAAAATATAAATTATATTTTTTAATAAAAAATAATATAATAATGAGTTTATTCCACATAAGCGTCTGCCACGTCATCCTTTTATTGACATGTCATTAAAAAAATGACAATGTATCATGATTTGGACTCAAATTCTGTTTGGGGACTAAAACTGGGGACAAACAAAATGGAGAGACTACTTTCAATTTTCACATATAATAGGGGGACCAAAAGTGCAATTAAGCCTATTTTTTATTATAGGTGGTGATAGAGGAGATGGTGCAGAGAGAATTCCACCAACGACATCAAATAGACGACGAAACGAAGCAAATCGTCCAATTAGGCAGCGTCGTCGAAGACAAGACATCCATGATGATGTCGTCGAGTCTACTACCCATGCACATATGGAGGAGGATGTCCCTGAGCCTCAGATGGAGGAGGATGTCCATGAGCCTCAGATGGAGGAGGATGTACACGAGCCTCAAATGGAAGAGGATGTCCCTGAGCCTCAGATGGAGGAGGATGTTTCTGAGCCTCAGATGGAACATGCTGATGATGTTGCTGCATATCCTGGATTTCCTGGAGGACCGATGGTGACACAGTTGTTGACCGAGTATGAACACCACGTGGCTCGGAGGCTATGGGAACGAGAGGTATATTTAAATAATTTAAGTAATTATATATTTAAATATATTTATTTAAGTAATTATTTATTTCAGTTTATTTAAGTTTATTTATTTAAGTAATTAGTAATTAAATGTATTTAATTGAAGTTTATTTAATTAATTAAGTTTAATTCAATATATTTAATTTATTAATTCAATGTATTTAATTTAATGTATGTAATTACTCGCAGGATCGTTGATCGTTAAAAGTAATTACTCATGGTTTGAAGTTGAAGAAGTTTGCCGAAGTACCTGTGCCAGATCCTGTAATAAATTAATATTAACTTATTAACTTAAAAAAAATTAATATTAACTTATTAACTTAAATAAAAATAAAAAAAATTCAAAAAATTCAATTATTTTAAATATTCGAATATAAGTTTCGAAACTTTAAGTAAATAGAAACTTTCAAAGCTTGCTTTCTATTCATTTCGAAAGTTTGCAATGCTTTTCGAAAATTTCATTCAATTCCAAACTTTCGAGCAACACAATACTTTCGAGGCAATTGCATTTCGAAAATTTCATTCAACACTAAACTTTCGAAAGTTTATTCAACGCCAAATGCCATTCGAAAGTTTGTTCAACATCAAAGTTTCGAGGAAGGTTTCATATGAATTTCGAAACTTTACTTCAACTTCAAACTTTCGAAGATTTGTTTGGTTTCGAAAGTTTCCAACAAGCCCAAATATTCGAGGCATTTTTAAACTTCGAAACATTCATATGCAACAAAACTTTCGAATTTTTTTATTTTTGGAAAAATAATGCATTTCGAAGGTTTTATAAAAACAAAACTTTCCAAAAACTTACCAAATTGGATTTCGAATGTTTGAAATTTTCGAATCCTGTATGTATTTTTCAAAATATTCGAAAGTGAGCCTCAAACCAAAATAGCATCGTTCTATACTTTTTACAGAGGGTATAATTGTCATTAAAAATTACTGGGGGTGGCAGGTACAAGGGTGGGGGTGCCTGGTACATTTCCCTCAATATGGGCTATTGCATAGGGCCCCAAAATTATTAGGGCCTCAATTTTTTTTTTTACAGATAATAATTATTTAGATTTTGTACTTTCGATTAGATGTATACTTAAAAATATTAAAAACTTAAATTTGTTTCATTAATTTTTACTAAATTAATGATAAAAAAAATTACTTTAAAATCTCACCTCTTACTAAAATTTTCAATAAGAAATCTATTTCCCTCAAATATTGGGTTTATACTTTATAATTACCAAAAAAGACTTTATAAATATCGAAAATTTCAAAGCACAAATTTTTTAGTAGTAGAAATTACTTACTGATAATTTCACCAACAAAATTTCTAGTACATTATTTACACTATCAGAAATTTTGTGCATTAAAATTTCCGGTAGTTAATTTTACTCTATCGGAAATTTGTGCCTTGAGATTTACAATAGTTAATTTTACTCAATAAAAAATTTCAAAATTTGAAATTACTTGTACGTATTATTATTATTTTGGATTTTTCTAAAAAAAATTTGGCTTTTTTAATTTTTTTTAAGCATGGATGAAAAAAACACCAGTATAGTCAAATTTCCGGTTGAAACTATCAAAAATTTCAAAAATTAAATTTTTTGTATTGAAAAATAACTACAGGAAATTTGATTCTTTCCTGAAATTTTCGTTACAATTTTTGTTTTTTCTAATTTTTTTACACCGTTGGATATTCTCGAGTTTCACCTCTTACACAATCTAATATATGAGTTGTCGTCGATCTAAGTTTAAATAGACAACCACACATTTTAGTTGAAGTTTTTGATTTACTTTTGTTTGATTTATATTTTCCATCTCTATCACCACCAAAAATATATTTTTTGACTTCCTTCCTCTCTCTCCGGTCTCTATGTCAAAACGAGTAATGATAACAACTATTTAATTTTGTCGATCAACCTATCTTGTCTATGATATGACAGCTTCTTGTGATTCAAAAATTTGATCATTGTGAATGCTTCAGTCAAATCTATACATAATGGTATTTTTTTTCATCCTTAAAAAAACAAGTAAAATAAAATCCAAAAAAAAAAGTTTAAAAAAATAAAAAATAAAGATTAATAATAATTACCAGAAATTTTACAATGGTAGAGTAAAAATAACTATCGAAAATCTTAAGACACAATTTTCTAATAGATTATAATTAACTACTGAAATTTCAAGGCACAAGATTTCTTGTAATATAAATAATGTACCAGAAATTTTGTTGACGAAATTTCTAGTAAATAATTTTTACTATTAAGAATTTTATGCTTTGAAATTTTCAGTATTTATAAAGTTTGTACTGGATATTAGAGGGAAAAACATTACTTACCAAATTTTTTGGTGTAGGAGTGAGATTTTGGAGTATTTTACCATTAAATTAACGAAAATTAAAGAGACAAATTTGGGTTTTTAATATTTTGGGGGTATAAGTCCAATTGAGGGATACAAAATCCAATTTTCTAATTACGATATATTGATTAAAAAATTCCATATAATTAAAAAAACACTCGAGTCCAATAAAACTTGATTTACAGCAGAGAAAATAGCTCATTGCACAAGAATTTATTGGACTCAACAAACGTTTTTAGTTAGTGAATAGGTTCTCAATGAAAAAATCTCAGGATTAAGAAGTTTGTTTTGACAAAAAAAAAGTGATTAAGAATGTTGTTATTTGGTTTATCTTTTATATGTTATTTGGTAATGTCATTGAAAGTTATGAATTGTGATTAAGAATGTGTGATTATTTTCTTTTGAAAGGTGATTATATGGTAGCACTTTTGAAAATTATGAATTTACTTTAAAAGTGTTAGAAGGATGACTCTTTTTAAATAGATAGAAGTTTAATATTAGCTTGAAGTTGTATTTATATATTATTTAGATTTTTTTTTATTCGATAAAAATATAATATTTTACAATAATTTATAATTATTAAAACTGCATCTGTTTATTAAAATCCAAATTTTTTATATTTGAAAGGTCAACAAAAAAGAACCAATTCAAACAAGAAAACATAAATACAATAGACGATCAAGTATAGAATGAAGAATATTCAAATCTCTCGTATTTCATTTAAGACAAATGAAATACTCATCATGATAAATTATAACTAAACGAGGACTCAACTTGAATAAATGAGAACTGAAACATATTATGATCAAACAACTCAGCTTGAATAAATTCAAACAACAACTTTATGAACATCATAAAGATGAATGTTCGAAAAGTTTGAAGCAAAAATATAGAAACAATTTTGTGACTAAAAAGTTGTTAAAGTCACTGTACTTGCTCTGTTTACTGTTGTGAGGAATATTAACAAGGAAAAATAGGACTTAACCACAAGTTTTCTCTCTCTTGCATCACAAGTCAAGAACAAGCACAACAAATATTTTAAAATCCACTTAAAGTTCATAATGTTAATAGCTCTTCAAGAAAAAGCTTCATCAAAGATTACCATGTTTTGGGGCTTGAACCCAACGGTCACATGAAGGCCTTCATCAAAGATTACCATGTTTTGGGACTTGAACCCAACGGTCACATGAAGGCCTGAGAACATCATTGACGTCACCTCTTGCTTATAAATAGAGAACAACTCAAAACTTGAAGATTAACAACTTACATCTAGTATGCAATAATCTTATTTTAAAAGAGTAAAATTTGATTAAAAGTTCAATCATATTCCAAGGTGGTATCAGAGCTCTACCTCTAAAATTATTTCGTTACTTGTTTAATAATTTAGTATTTTTTTTGTTAGTTTATAATATTTAAAATTTAATAAATTAATTTTATAAAAATGAATATATAATTATTTACAATGGTAATTATATTAATTAAGTATAAATATATTGTACCATGTCATGATGAGATGTGTGCTAAATAAATGACAAAATAAAATATTGTTATCTTGTTGGTTATTATGTGTGTATCAAACACAAGATATAATAATATTTATCTTGTCACTATCCTATCCTATCCTTATCCAGCTTTATATCCTATCATGTCTCTATCTTATAATGCACATCAAACGAGCCATAAGGGTTTAAGCATTTTGACAAGTGCTAGTGAAAAAGATTATGGGAAGAAGAAATGTCAAAAGTTAAATACATAGTTCAATGAGGCTCATCAAACTAACCTCCATGCTTTCATGGAACTGGCTACTACTTATGGAAAGGAAAGATGGAATTATTTCTTAGATCTCACGACACATAAATGTGGAAAGTGATCACAAATGGAGACTTGTTATAAGAATTGACCCATTACATCCAACATCAAAAACTAAACTATTCTTACCATGTGTTTTAAGCAGGAAAAAAAGTGAAATAGTAGATGAATTATAATACTCAAAGGAAGTTTGAAACATTTAAAAGAGTCACCATGATGGAATAAGTCATGTCAAAGAAACTAGAATTGACATTGGAGTCAAAAAGTTCAAAATGTTTGAAATAACTTAAAATGAAACCATTGATGAAATGTACTCAAGGCTCACCAATGTTGTGAATGAATTGAGATGATTAGGAAAAGCATACACATCTCAAGAAAGAATAAGAAAAATCCTTAGGAATTTATGTAGTAACTAGAAACCTATCGTCAGAGTCATAACAAAGTCAAACAACATAAGTACTCAAAGCTTAGATGATATCGTTGGATCATTGAGAGCTGATGAAGTAATTCTTGAAAGCGATAGACCTTCAAGAAAGGGAAAGATGATTGCATTCAAAACCTATCAAAACAACTTATTAAATATCTAAGATCAAGTATCAAAAGTTAACAAGAGTCTCACTTCAAAATATCTGAAAGACAAAAAGACATAAATGAAGAAAACAAACGACTACCCAAACTTTCATAGGTTCAAAAATAAGACTTTTAACTAAAAACTAAAACTGAAAAACTCAAAAAAATAATTTATCAAGCATTGTAACACTACATCAAAATTAGACTTTAACAACGCTTTTAAGGGGTATAGTATGTAGCATTGTTAAAAGATACGACAATACTTTTAAAATTTTAAAAACACTATCGTATGTAGGATTTAATAGTGCTTTTATATCACTTTTATTTTTTAAAAAAAGCGTTTTTATAACTATCATTTAATAACGTTTTTCCTAAAAAAACACTGTCGTAGGTGATACTTTTAAAAGCACTTTTTTTTTCTTCTTATGAAAAGCATTGTTGTAGGTGTTACTTAATAAAGCTTTTATAGCGTTTTTATAATAAAAGCGCCGTCGTTGGTGTAATTTAATAAAACTTTATAACAATTTTTTAAGAAAAGTGCTGTCGTAGGTGCTATTTTAAAGAAAAAGCGCTTTCATATATTAGCCAGACAACAATAATATTCAATTAAAAAGCAGTGTCATATATTGTTATTTTTCCAAATACCAATTTTATATAAACACTCGTATATTGATGTTATTTTTCTAAAAATCTTTCCCGTTAATTCAAACTCTAATATATATATATATATATATATAACAACTTCTATCTTTAACTCTATATTGTGATGAAAAATAAAACAATATCTAAATACATCATTATATGATTTTGATTGAGTACAATTAACACAAGTATCAATTAAAATAATGATTATACTAAAAATTATAAATTAAAAGCTTGAGACCTTTTTGTTTGTTTTTTTTTGTCCATAACTACATGAGGTTCTTAAAATATATTTTTATGTGAGGCCTAAAACAATGGCTTTATGTGCCTCTTGCTGGGGCTGACACTGAACCAACAAATAATTTTACGAAACAAACATATATGATCATACACAAATTTAAAGATTGAAAGTAAAATTTAATTGGGAAAACCGCATAAGAAAGAACATATAATATTAGGGAAAAACAAATAAAATAAAGAAAAATGAGGAGGTGGATATGTTGTAGAGAAGATGAAAAAATAAATTAATACAATGTGGTGGAGCTATAATAATAAGATTAAGTGAATGACCTTGACATAACTAGTTCAAGTCCTATGATGTATGATACTTAAGTTGAAGGTTTAATTTGTGAAATTCATGTTTCGGGGTAATTCTACTACCTTGAATTTTAAATTTATTCATGTTATATGATGTATGATACTTAAGTTGAGGGTAACAATACAAGCTAACATAGTGTCCATAGTTGTGGCATTTACTTTTTGAAATTGAAAGTTGAGGGTAACGATTAGGGATGTGAATAGGTTAGGCCGTCCGTCAAGGGTATATATATGTCTTGGCCTACTTATAGTCTGGCCTGGTCTGACCTATTTAATAAAAAGACTAGACTAAGACTGTTTTTAAAGCCTATTAGACCTTTTAGACCGACCTATATAAGTTTAATTTTTTAGAAATATTACTTTTTACTAATAATGTTATTTCCTATTTTAAAGTATAACAATTGGGCAATCACTCATTACCCGTTCCATATTCGGTAGTCATTCCATATTCGGTTGCGATTATATATTCGATAGTCGTCCCATGTTCGGTAGTCGTTCAATTAGACAATCACTCAAAGTCGTTCCATATTTGTTTGAGAGGTAATAGTGTGTGCGTTTGTTTCGAAAAAAAAAATTATTTGAAACCAAAAATCATTTTTTAGGGTTTAAAGGGTGTTTGTTTACTTAAGATTTTTTAAAAATCGTTTTGTTAGAAAAATCTTTTTTTGTTTGATATATATATAAATATGTACATTAATATTGGTATGTGGAGAGCATCATGTAAATTAGTATGGATAGATCATGTAACTTGATATGTGTATAGAGACTAATCATGGATTCATTTTTTATTTTTTTTTTATTTTAAGGTTATTGCAATGCGTTAGTTATTATTTTATTAGATTTGATTATAATTTTATTAGTTTCCCTTTTATATAAATGCATAGTTTAACCTATTTAAAAAAATGTAAAATATAACATTTAAATGTTTTTATGTGAATAAGACTTTTAAATAGGCTTTTAGGCCAGACCATACATTTAAAAAGGAAAAAAAAACCTATGATAGACCGTAGACCTAAAAAAAATTAATCGTATGTCAGACTCAAGCCTTTCAAAGTCTAACCTATTTCCACCCCTAGTAACAATACAAGCTGACACAATGTTCATTCAAATATAACAATCTGCTAAGCATTCAAATATAACATTCAAAACTATTTCAATATAGTGATATAATTAATTTAGGATTTCATTTGTCTTCTTTGCAATCAGATTCACCTAAGCATTTAGATATAACATTCTAACTTAGGCATTCAGATATAATATTCACAACTATTTCAATATAGTGATATAATTATTTTAGGTTAGATAGATCAATGTAAATGTTACACTATTAACATTCTGAAGCAGGCAATGAGACTTAGTAATAAAATTAAAACGTGCTCACCAATGTAAATTAAATGTGATGGTTAGTTTAAATTAAAATGTGTTCAACAATACAATTAAGAATCAAATTTTATTGATCTAACAGAACCAATTACAAAACCTTATTAATTTGTGTATGGAATAAAACTTGAAAGGAACTTATTACATGACCTAATAAAATGTTCTCAACAATACACAACATATAGCTAACCCAACAAAACCTATTAATTTGTGTTTGGAGTTAAAACTTCACAGGAGTCGGGGATATTGTATAAAAACCCTAAACAACCAAATCATCCCCAATACTATAAAAAATAAGGAGGATATCATCCTAAATACTACTCCAACCAAATCATTCATGAGACCTAGTACTAGAGAGTGCAACAATATAAAGAGGGAGAGAAAGAATAAAAAAAAAGGAGTTGACAACGAAAAAACAATATAGTTTACGTTGACGACGGCGATTGACAAAAATTGTAGATTGCACTTTGATTGCTATGGATGTTGGGTTGTTTTGCAAAGGCGCAAGAGTAGTTTTTTTATTTTTTATTTTTGTAATTGTAAAAGCTTTGTTTAATTTTATTTAATTAGTTTTAGTTTTAATAGGGTTATATTTAACAACATTTTTAAAAATAACACTTTTAAAAGATTATTTTTCACTAATCCTATGACAACGCTTATAGAAAAAACGCTTTTAAAGACATTGTTAAAAAAAGCACTCTTACATATGAAAATGCTTTTATAAAAAACACTATCAAAGCCGTTGTTATTATATAGCTACTGGTACCTATGGCAATGCTTTCTATGAAAGCTCTTTAAAAGGCGTTCACATAAGGCAACACTTTTCAAACAAGCGCTGTCTAAGACTCTGTGTATTTTTAAAATAAAATACAACAAAGCTTTAACTTAACAAATGCTGTTAAAGTTGCGTTATAAAATTCATATTTTGGTGTAGTGTAAAATCCACTAAAATCTTTCAAAACATCTTGGGATTTCAATCTAGAAAATCTGATAAATCAGGTCTTTGATTTGAAATTTCTAAAAAACAAATACTGTTTGAAAATCTCTTTTGTTCCAAAAAGAAATGAAGGAAGGTCATGATGCACCCATTGTAAAAAAAAAAATAGGTCACCTTGAATCATTTTGTTTTCAGGAAAATAGATTAAAAAGTTCAATACAAAACAAACCTAAACATTTCTCATCTAAAGATAGCTAAGTGCTCCTTTTGCAACAAACCTAATCACAATGAATCTATTTGCTTTCTGAAATGAAAAGTCTTTCCAAGCGAAGAAACTAATCCTCAAAGAGCCAAATCACCATGGGCACCAAAGAGAAAATCACTACCAAAGGTGGAATCATTTCACAGTGTTAAGAAAAAACCATGGTTCTTTGGACAATGGTTGTTCAAGACACATGACATGGGATAAAAGATGTTTTCTCTCTTTTGTAAAACAAGATGGATGATTAGACATTAGGAAATAATGATCAAACTCAAATCAATGATACCAAAGGTAATTCTAACTCTGCAACTATTGAAGATGTTAAATGTGTAGATTGTTTAAAACACAATCTACTTAGCATAAGACAATTATGTGATATTCGATTTGAAATTACTTTTAAACCAAACATACGTGAAATTAAACAATCATTTTTAGGAAAAATACTCTTCATAGGTTCAAGAAAGAAAAATCTCTATATTCTATATTTAGATTAACTTCTTGTTGAATCATTTATTTATGTCTCTTGAAAAGGATAAATTGATTTGGCATAAACGTACTTGTTATATCAATATAAAAACTATTTCAAAACTTTATAAACTTGATTTAGTTAGAGGTTTACCAAAAAAATAAATTGATAAAGATAATATGGATTGATAAAGTATGCAAGCAAGTAAGCAATTTTTCATTCGAAACAATTTGTGTCAACTCAAAGACCTTTGGAGTTGCTTCACATAGACTTGTTTGAACCAATTAAGACAACCAACTTAGGTGGAAAATAATATGGATTTCTCATTGTTGATCATTTTTCTAGATTCACTTGAGTGATGTTTTTAAACCATAAAGATGAATCATTTGAAGCTTTTTAGAATTTTTTTTTTCAAGAAAATTCAAAATGAAAAAGGTTACTCTATTATCTTAGTAAACAGATCATGGAATTGAATTCATTAATTCATCCTTTCAATTCTACTTTGATGAGAATGATATATCACATGGTTTATCTAGTGCACTCTTAACTTCTCATTCCCATATGCTTAGGTTGTCTAGCACATCTTAATTTTTCTTTTTGACGTTGTCAAATGGGGGATATATGATTAGAATTTCATTTTGATTATGTCTTTAAATTCTACAATATTTTGATTTATGAACCTTAGCAAATTCATCTATGTACTTCAAAGCATGATGAATGAAAAGATGATTAATCGATTCAAAATTATGAACATCTTATAATTACTTTTAAGTTCATTTGTGCTTAATCTTAAGGGGAATTTTCTAATTGAGGGGGGAGCCCAGTGAATTATGTTGTCAGTATTCAATATATCATAAAATCTTCAATCCTAAATCATTAAGCGTGTCATAATAAAAAAGGAGAAATTGTTCAGATAAAATACCAAATGATGTTTTAAAGATGACACACATTAATGATTAAACAATTGAGATATTTTGACACATATTGTTATCCTTAATGTTTAACATATAACAAGTACAACCAAATTGTTTAAAATAAGAGATGTTAGGTTTTTTACCTTTCCAAAATTCATATGGTGTTTTATTCAATATCGATCTAATATAGACTCTATTTTGAATATAACATGGTTTTGATCATTTCTTGGAGTGTTCTATTCTTTCTTTCTACAACTCCAGTTTGTTGGGGAGTTCTAGGAGAGGAGAAGTTGTGAAATGTTCCATGCTCATCAAAAAAACTTTCAAAGAACTTGTTTTCAAATTCTCCTACATGATCATTTCTAATTGTTATAATCTTAAGACTCTTTTCATTCATTATTTGTTTGTAAAATCTGATAAACACTTTGTTGGATTCATGCTTAATTCTTAATTTTTTTACCCATGTCCACCTAGTGTAATCATCTACTATTACAAAGTCATATTTCATGTCCAACGAGCTCTGATGCCAATTGAAGGTGCAAACACGAGAAAGGGGGTTGAATTGTGTTTTTCAAAGTTTACAACTTTTTGATAATTTATAAATATATAAAAAAAAACTAGTTTGGTTTTGGTGACTTACTTGGAGTAGAAGCAACCGAATTTAGAGATAGCAAGCAATGAATGCATAAATAATTTGACACATAGATTTGTCCTGGTTCACCACTAACTTGGTTACATAAAGTCCCCTCATTTAGAAGGCTTAAATCCATTAATTCAAATATCTTGAATTACAAAGCACCTGACCCTCCAAGTCAGTCTTACCAAACATCTTGACAACCCCATACTTTTGAGGAACTAACCATCTTGACCCTACAAGCCAAGTCTTCTCCTAACAACCCCTAATTTAGGAAGGAACTAAACCACTATCGGGTTGAATACAAAAGATTGGAACTTGAGTAGTTGCTTCTAACAAAATTGATAGTAATAATAACTCTCACACTCTAAGAAAAGAACACTCAGAAAATATTTCTAACCTAAATAAGCGTTTCTCTCTTTGAACTATAAGAAGAGTTGAGAACTTTGAGCAAGACTGGTTGTGAAGTGTTTTAATTAGAGAAAAGGTATTGACTTTTAAGAAATATTTTATCTATGGTGAAGATGTTCTCTATTCGAGTTGTTCTTGAGTTAACAACTAGTTTGAACCTAGATGTTGAACAACTTTATGTGAAAATTGCATTCCTTCACCGCGATTTGGAGGATGAGATCTATATGAAACAACTACAGGATTTCAAAGTCAAAGGTAAAGAACAACTTATATGTAAATTGAAGAAAATCTTGTATGGTCTCAAGCAAAAACCTTGCCAATAGTACAAGAAGTTTGATTCATTCATGGAGAAACGTGGGTACAATAAAACTACTTCTGACTATTGTGTGTTTTTCAAGTAATTATATAACAATGATTATATTACTCTTTTGTTATTGTGGATGACATGTTGATTGTTGGTCATGACACTAAGTAGATTCATTCTCTAAAGAAAGATTTGAACAAGTCTTTTGCAATGAAAGATTTGGGTCTTGGAAAGTAAATTATAGTCATGAGAATTACTCCTGAGAGGAAGAATGGTAAATTGTGGTTGTCTTAACACAATTCATTAAGAAGGTGTTAGAGAGTTTTAACATGAGCAATTTCAAACATTTTAGTATTCCATTTGCTACTCATTTCAAATTGAATCATGATCAATGTCCTAAAAGTGAGAAAGACAACAAGAAAAAGATGAAGAATGTTCCTTATTCATCCTCATTTGGTAGTTTGATGTATGTTATGGTATACACAAGGCCAAATATTGCTCATGCAATTGAAGTTGTCAGTTGATTTCTCTCTAATCTTAGTAAAGGTCATTGGCAAGCAGTGAAGTGGATTCTTAGATACCTCAAAGGTAGTTTCAAAGAGTATTTATGTTATAAAGATGGTGAGCCTGTGTTGGATGGCTACACAAATGCATAAATGGTAGGTGATCTTGATTCTAGAAAATCTATTTCTGGTTACATGATGGCATTTGCAGGGGGTACTGTGCCTTGGCAATCAAGGTTACAAAAGTGTGTTGCTTTATCTACTTATAAAGTTGAATACATTGCAATAGCTGAAGCTTTTAAATAACTCTTATGGAAGAAGAAGTTCCTACACGATTTAGCGTCAAACAAGACAAGTATGTGTTATTTTGTGACAGTCATAATATGATCTATCTCAGCAAGAATCTGACTTTTCATGCAAAGTTGAAGAATATTGAGGTGTGGTATTGTTGGATACGAGATGCACTGGAAATGAAGTCATTTTCACTTGAAAACATTCATACCAATGAGAATGGTTAAGATTTGATGACGAAGGTCTTGTCTGTGTTGAGGATGATATGCTATAGAAAAAAGGTCGATATGGTTGAGCAATATCTTCCCACTTGAGTTGTGAGGGGGAAATTTGTTAGACGGGTTCAATCTCTAAGGGTGACATATGAACAAAGAAGATAGTAAGAAATTGGCTTCCAATGGTAATAAGTGTGTAGCAAACTTGCTCTATTTGGTCTACCATTTTAATGTTATTTTTACCATTGAGTATGTTCTTTAAATATACAATCTTGGTAATTTTACCTTCTTTGAGAGGTACTTTTGGAATACTCACTTGAGTGAAAATTTGTTTGTTATTTGTGCAGTTTCCACCTTATGGTGATGGCCATTGTTGATTGATGTTCCCTATTGTTACTAGGATAACTAAGGTGTACCCATTAATTATTATAGTATAAGGTTTTATTGGACTAGGTCTCGTGATTTTTATTCTCTCATTTTGAGAGATGTTTTCCATATTAAAAATTATGTTTGTTTGATCTTAATTTTCTGCCAATTGTAGTTACTTTGTGGAATTGCATATTTCTATTTGGCTATTTATCTACACAGATGAAGGGGAAATATTCTGTATTATTAAGATAATTATCTTTGTTTTTCCAAACAATATATAAGTTTATATGTTTTTGTAAATAAAATTTTTCCTACTAATAAATTTGAGGTATATTCAGTAACTTTTCTTGGGTTTCATCATGAATGTAAACACATTCAATATTCAACTTTCACATGATATTGTGAGCCAGGTTGTCAATCTTTGACCTTTTTTTATACAATGGCTCTTACCACAAATTAATCTTCTTATCTAAACCACCTTCTCTGCCTCTACAATCCACATTGCCACCTACCATGGTTTTGATTCGCAGCTACCATCAAGACATGTTGGATCATTTCTTTATGCATCCTAGTGATATTCCTGGCTTTACGTTGGTGTTCCTGGTTTATCGTTGGATAATTATCACTCTTTGTCCAAATTGAGGTTTGCTGCTCTCTGTTTTAAGAAAAACTTAGGGTTTATTGATGGTTCTTTATCTCACCCAATTGTCATCAACGACAATTAAAAATTATTTATGATAAAAAATAGATGGTATTGAAAAAGGTCCCCATTTATCCATATGAATCAAATCAAAGCAGTTAACAACAATAGTATTATTATTAGGAAAAGGTAAATATTTTTGCTTTGCAAAAAAACAAGTGTCACACGAAGTAGAAGGCTTATTATAGGGAACAAAAGGAAAAACATTATGAATATACACAAGTTTTCCATGAGAAGGAGGGCCAAGCCTTAGATGCCAAACATTTAGGGTTTAGGACAATGGATAGAAATATTAGTATTAACATAACGAATATCATGCTTAACAGGGGATGATTGGACATAACAGGGAATATCTTAGCTACACCAATCATCCTCCTGGATGGAATGCCCTGTATTAGGCAATGTTTGGCATCAAACATAAGATGACAATGTAAATGCAAAGCTAAACAAAGAACACAAATCAAATTGTAAGAAATTTAAGGTATATTCAGTAACTTTTCTTGGCTTTCATCATGAATGTAAACACATTCCATATTCAACTTTCACATGGTATTGATAATGTAACTTAGTTTATTTTCATTCTTAACAAAAACTTTGGTGAATGATAAAAGAGTGTAGAGCAAAAAAACTAATGAAAATGATGATAGGAAGATCAAATATATTCCTAAAGAATTACTGCGTAATACAACTAGGTAAATAGTTCCACTAGATAAGACCCATGGGTCGTGGTACCAAAAGAAACATTTGCCTAACCATCAACACATTTCCTTCTCTACGGTTTGGAGATGCTATGACACTAACAAAAATCAATAAATGTCGAAATAACCAACATCGAGTCACACTTAAAGAGTTCTCCAACCTATAGAATTAATGATCCCAATGGATACCATGGTTGTAGTTATCTCACTGATCAAGGAGTTAACTACACCAATATTGAGAAAACATTCACTAACAAGGTCTCTTTGGAGTCTCTGAAAATGAAATAGCATGTGGAAATTCCCTTGGCTGTGCTATAGGTGTCAAATTCATAAGTGCACTAATTATTGGTCTCAACCAACATATTGGAGGGTCCAAATATTTCATAGTTATTAAAGCCCCAAAAATGGATGTCCCCAAAGCTAAAAAACCCACATATTTTTCTAGGTTAAGTGGGGCCTATAGACTAACTTTTTCAAATTTATCATTCAATGTTTTTTTTTTCGCAAAAAAAGTATTTGATTTCTTTTCCAAAAATTAAATCTTTTTCGAATTTTTCCGATAAAAAATGGTGTACAAAATTTTATTTTATTTTTATTCGAGAAAAATAGTTTTTTTTTTTTTTTATTTTTCAAACAAAATTTTGTAAAAAACGTTTATGATCTTTTTGGCTATTTTTCAAAAAATAAATAAATGTTAAAATTTTTTTAAGAACAAAATTCTAAATAAACAAAACATTGGACCTATAAGCCCCCTTACTTTAGGTTCACAAAAAATAATGAAGTATTGGATATAAACTTTAAAAATTTATTTCAATAGAAGATCTAATATTAAAAGGTTAAATAAAAAAATTTAAATTTTTTTTTTACTTTACATCTTAATTGACACTTCTAGTTGTGCTACTCGTGTTGCATCTAATAAAGAAACGAGAAGAGTTGTACAAATAACCTCGGTATTTTAGGAGTCTTAGGTGAATTACATGTAGCGCCAAAATATTTAACGATTTTCAATTCCTAAATGCTAGAATACTTAATGTCTTTGCAAAGATTAGCATATATTAGAACAACACTCTTAACTTTGGTAATGATGAAAATCCAAGTTCATACATTTTTGAAAGGAATGTTATTTCTTCCAAACCAAATAACGATCATAATAGCGGTTATAGTGTCTTTCAATTGAGTGACCCAAGTCTTATCAAGGATGGATAAAAAAAGAGTAGGAGAGGTGAGGTCTAAGGGTTTGCCAATGACCACAACAACCTAGTTTTTAAGTATCAATATAATATATTAAAACAAACTCTCAAATTATTATGTTGACACATCAAATTTTTATGTCACATAACAATAATTATATCACATCATTCAATAATATGATTTGACATTTCTAGAAACATGTGTCATAATATCTCTAATTAAGAATTAGTCATTCAATGTGTAAGTCAAAATGAAATATAAAATATAAGATATAAGAAATATTATATTCAATTGGTCAAAAAAGAAAAGAAAAAAAAAAAGA